>PVKS010034647.1:0-20708 GCA_004027875.1 Aplodontia rufa
AAAAAAAAAAAAAAAAAAAAAAAAAAAAAAAGAAGAAAGAAACCTCACTGGGCTTGGGAGAACTGGTGAACCAGACAGCTTGGAATTCTTTCCCGATTCTTCCACTTCTAGGTATTAAAGAAGTAGGGGGTCCGTGGTGTTAAAGTAACAGCAAATTAACACCACGAGCTGCTCCTAAGCTTTCACAGCTCCAGCTACAGGTTAGCAAACTTATAATTAACGCTCTGTTCCAAGCCTTTGATGATTTGTCAGAGCTGCAGGCTCAGAGGTGGAAAGAGAGAAAAGGCTAAGAGCACAGGTTTCAGCCACTCCCACCTCCAAGAATTCATTAGTACCTCCCACCCAACTCTGGGAGATAACTGTGCTCTGCCAGCCACTAATGAAGGCAGTTAGCAAACACTGCCCTTGAATCCCTAGTGGAGGGAAGGCCCTAGCTCTCCTGCTTACCTGTCTACTCGGAGAAGCGGGCGCAGGTGGGGTAATCTGGGGCCATCTCACTTAACATAAAAAAAATTTGCATATTAAAATTTTATTTACTTAAGTAGGAAGGAAGGGAGGGAGGGAGGAAGGGAGTAGGGAGGAAGGAAGGAAGGAGGAAGGAAGGAAGGCAAAGTCCATTTGCGAATAAATCCCATGACCTAGGTTCTGAGGTTAGCAGCAAGAGGACCCCCCAAAGTATTAACAATCCCAGTAGATCTTATATAAAGTCACGGGGAAACAGTGGAACAACAGCAACAAAGTGCACATGACTAAGTACAAGCATTTAGCAATTTCGTATAATTTTTATATGATAATGACTTTCTCTAAGCAATAGCAACGTCTTAAAAAGTGCTTCTGTTGGTGCTGGAGCAGTGGCTCAGCAGTTACAGTGCTTGCCTGGCATGCGGGAGTACGCGAGTTCAAACCCCAGCACCAGGTGCACAGCGGAGTGTCTGAGCAACGAGGGCCACGTGAAAAAAAATAATAAAATGGATTCTTGCTCACTGTCTTCTCTTTAAAAAAAAAAAAGGGCTTCAGTTCATCGTCATGGATAACATCCAATCGTGTTAAACATTCCAGAAGAAATGTTTGCCTATTCATTACACTATGAATATACGTATGAAAAACACATTTTATGTAAATATATATACACATACACACACACACACATACACACATATATATATGTGGATAACAAAGGGAAGTCTTTTCTATTTTTTAAATTGGAATATTCATATTCTGTGTTTCCCAACACTGAGGTACTCGTGTATACAAACCTTTGCATTTAATTTCATTTCCGGTTCACATTCAATACTTCTCTGTTTTCATTATAGCAATTACCTTAAAATCTAATTTCCAGAGCTTTATTCCGTTCTATTTAAACCAGTACAGCATTTTAAAAGAATTGTTTCTGAGCCCCAGTGAATGTTTTTTTCTTCTTCTCCCGCTGCCCCCACCCGCCCCAGTCTTAGCACTTCTGCACTGGGGAGGCTGAGATTGATCTTTAACTTCCTGAATGACCCGATACACAGAAAGGACACCCACCAAGAAGAACCCCCATCGCCGTCCTTTAATTGCCTTCTAAAGGTGTGCTTGATTTCTCACACATTAAATAGTACAGTGTAGAACGTGGTCATTTTTCCTTTTCTTATGTCTATAATAAATTTGGAAATAGAGAATCTTCCAGTGCAATAGCCTATAATTGCCATATATACTGGAGTGCAGAATAACTCTGAAAGCACATGTTAAATAAAGGTTCTGAGGAGGGTTTAAAATGCAAGTCAGCTTAAAAAATATGTAAGTTTTCATCTTAAAAGTAAGATTAGGGGGCTGGAGTGATTGCTCAGAGGTTATGACGCTTGCCTGGCATGCGCGAGTATGTGAATTCAAACCCCAGCACCACGTACACAACGAAGTGTCAGAGCAACGAAAGCCATGTGAAAAACTAAATAAAATTGATTCTCTCTCTCTCTCTCTTTCTCTCTCCCTGTCCCTCTCTCTTTAAAAAATTACAATGAAATTAGACCATGTCTTTCTCCTTGCACCAGAATCAAATCAAAATGGATCAAGGAGCTAGGAATTAAACCAGCTACCTTGCAATTGATAGAAGACAAAGTATGTCCAACACTTCAGCATTTGGGAGAAGACAAAGACTTTCTCAACATGTCTCATAAAGTGAAGGCAGTAAAGTCAAGAATCAGTGAATGGGATGCCATAAAGCTAAAAACCTTTTGCACTGCCAAGGAAACAATCAAAAGAGTCAAGAGGTTTCCTACGGAAATGGAGAGAATCATGGACTATGATTCCTCTGACAGGGGCCTCATATCCAGAATCTACAAAATCCTCAAAAATCTCAACTACAAAAACACTAACAGCCCAATTAATAAATGGGCCAAAGAGCTAAATAGAAACTTCTCACCAGAGGACATTGATCAACCCAATGAATACATGAGAAAGTGCTCTATCTAAATCTCTAGTAATCAGAGAAATGCAAATGAAAACCACATTAAGATATTACCTTACGCCAGTCAGAATGGCAAAGATGAAGAAAATAAACAATAATAGATGCTGGAGGGGCTGTGGAGAGATAGGGACACTAACACACTGTTGGTGGAGCTGCAGACTGGTACAACCCTTCTGGAAAGCAGTGTGGAGAATCCTCAAAAAATTAGGGATAAGACCACCATACGATCCTGCTATTCCACTCCTGGGTATCTTTCCAGGGGATTTAGAATCAGCACATTATAGTGACACAGCAATATGTATGTTCATAGCAGCTCAATTTATTATTGGTAGACTATGAAAACAACCCAGATATCCCTCGCTGGATGAATGGATCCCAAAACTGTGGTAAATATATACCATGGAATTTTACACAGCAATTAGAAACAATGATATTGCAGCCTTTGAAGGTAAATGGATGGCTATGAAAGAAATTTTGCTGAGTGAAATCAGCATAATCCAGAGAACCAAGGGTCGAATGTCTTCACTCATCTGTGGAGGCTGGAGCTAGACCCTGGTCATTGAGAAAGGTGGTCTATTATCATGTGTTAAAACCAGGTAATGTAATGTTACACAACGTAATACTTTTTTAAGAGATGTTTTGGGAAGGGGAAAGGAGGGATAAGGGTGGGTAACAGGGGGGCACTCTTGGGGGTAAATCTAATCCTCAGAATCTATATACATTATATATTATTTTGTTTAAATTTTGTATGATTGTTCAACAAATAAATTTCTCAATAAAAAAAAACAGAGCCATTAGAACTCCATTGATATTATAACTGGAAGACTTTTTTATTTGTTTGTTTTTGATATTAGGGACTGAACCCAGAGGAACTTAACCACTTAGCCATATCCCTGGTCCTTTTTACCTTTTTTTTTTTTTAAGACAGAGAGACAGTGAGAGAGAATCAATTTCATTTAGTTTTTCATGTGGCTTTCCCTGCTCTGACACTTTGTTGTGTACCTGGTGCTGGAGTTTGAACTTGCATCCTAGCACTTGCCAGGCAAGCACTGTAATCTCTGAGCCCCTATCTTTTTTTTTTAATTGAAGAGTTAAGTTGTTGTACAAACATACATGGGTAAAATGTAACAATATGATAAGCATTTGATCCTAAAGAAGTTACTCTTATGTCCCCCACACCCCAGTCTCTTGATTCTTTTATATTTTGACCCTACAACAGATATAAATGTCCATATATATACATATGTGTGTGTATAATGTGTGTATACATATATATATACATATATAAAACATATAATAATATGATTGTGCATTTTCCAGAATTAGATGATTGCATAAGTTATATTTGGCTTCTCAGCAGTGGGTGGGGGTGGGTAAAGACAATGCTACATTGTTGAGTGTCTCTCTTTACTTTTTATTTTGAGAGAGTTTCATGCTAAGTTCCTTAGTGCCTTGTTAAGTTGCTGGAGCTAACTTTGAACTTGCAATCCTCCTGTCTCAGCCTCCTGAACTGCTAGTGTGTACCACCACACCCAGCTTCTAGAAGACTTTTAAATATTGATAAATAATAAATGTATATATTTATGAAGCACAATGTGATGCATGTATACATTGTACAATTACTGAATCAACCTATTCAGCATGCCTGTCACCTTATATACCTATCATTTCTGGTATGAGCATTTAAAGTCTACTCTTTTAGCTATTTTGATATATATAATATAACATTATTAACTATAGTCCACCATGCTGTGCAATAGAAAATAAAATTTGTTCTTCTGTCTTTATACCCTTTGTCAAACATCTTGGGAGAGTTTTGTAAAATATGTACTGAGGGGCTAGAGTGGTGATTTAAGCAGCTACAGCACTTGCCTGTGGCATATGCAAGGTCCTGGGTTTGAACCCCAGCACCACATACACAATGAAGTGTCAGAGCAATGAAAGTCACATGAAAGACTAAATAAAATTGATTGTCTCTTTCTCTCTATCTCACTGTCTCTCTCTCTTAAAAAAAAGTGTACTTAAACTTTCCATCCAAGAACATGTTTGCCATTCCATTGATTTCTTATGTCTTTTGTTAAAATTTAATAATGCTTTCTATAGGTTTTGGATTCTGTTTTTAAATTTTAGTTTGAACTTTCCAAGTTTTGGTCACCGTTTTATATATGTATTTAATATTTTCATTATTTCTACTTCTAGGAGCTTAGTACTAGAGAAGACAAAAGCTGTTGATTTTTATGCATTTAGCTTTATCTGGTCATTTTACAAAGTTTTATAAATACTGTTTTTATTCTCCCTGAAGCTGTTAGGTTTTCCAAATACACAGTCATAAAAATAGCAAAATATGCAGTTTCATCTCTTATTTTTCAGTACTTATAGCAGATACTTTCCCTATGTTTTTCATTTTCTAAAATTCTTAAAGCAATGCTTTAAACCAAAAAGGATAATGATAAATTTTTCTATCTAATTTGTGATTATAATTGAATTGGTTGACTTTTTTCCACTTGTTTTATTTTGGGGTAAACAGTCTTTATTCTAATTGGAAAACTTCTTTCTGCTTTTTCTTTTCTTAAACTTTTTATAAAACATGCTTGTTGAATTTTACCACGAGCCTTTCAGACACTACCGATTGCCTAATTTGGTTCTTTAATTTGTGTATAGGATTATTGGACAGGTTTCCTTACATTAAGACACTCTTGCTTTTCTGTGCATGTGTTTCCCTGATTTGTAAGTCGCTAGAGAAATGTTTACCAAAATGTGTCAATCTTAATAGGTATAACTTAATAAAAAAGGCCCCCATGATCAAATTAATTTGAGAGTCACTGGACCAAACAAAGCTGAACAGTACTTCCCTGAACCTTTGAAGCTAATGTGCATTGTTAATCTTCAAGAGTAAATGAGTGTACAAGGTGTTTAGTGAACTTTTGAACCATCCATCTTTTCAGGGACCATCCCATGAGACTACATTGAGAAGTGACTATGTGGGGATCATATGCTAAGATTGTCAAATATTTTCAGGCCATGAGACCAATCATGGTGATAAACGTCATGAATATAGGAAGCCAAAACCATTTGTTTTGGGAAGAATGATTTAGTTAATTAACATTTTCTATCAGTTTAATTTGCTTTTATTTATACTAGAGTTTTACTAATATAGGCCCAAACTGTTAAAGTTTTGCATGATGCAGACTCATATTAAAACACAGGGAGATCCGGGGGCTGAATGATGTACCAGCACCAACCACTGCTAAAAGCGATGCTAGGAAATCATGCAATGGTCTCTGCGTCCACATCTCTCTCTGCAGTTCGACCATGGTATCATGACTGGGGCTTGCACATGGCACTCACCAATGACATATTCCACCCTGAAGAGATCCCTCCTGGGGTCGTACGGGCGATTGAAATCAATCTGGACATAGAAAGGTTGTCCTCTACGGACAATCAACTTCTTATTGTAGTACTTGTCAGTATGGTGATCAATCTTGTTGGTGTCCCATCTCTCCTTGAACAGGTGAACATCTATGACATTCAGGAAATCTATGCACAAAAAAATAAGCAAAGGAAACCATTAAGTGACTTTGGTTTAAATGCAATCTCAAAAACCAAAATTTTTAAAGAAGGAAGGCAGCAATGTCCATTGAATGGAACTGCACGGGGAGGGACGTGGAGCAGATCTGAGAGTCAGTCCCTTGTGACATTCTTACTTTGGAAGAGAATGTGTTAGAGCTTTTTTCTATCCATGATCTCATTTTAGACCACAGGACACACATTTTTTTGAGAGACAGATGCTTATCTGATAGATCTAGACATAGAGAAGCGAGGGCCAGAGTTCAGATTCTCAGCTCATGCTGATTTGTGTTATGTCAGTCTCTTTCCATGATCACTGAGCCTCCCTGTGTGACATAGCCACTTCAATTTTCCTATCTTTCAAAAGAGAGGAATCAAATTTGACAAAGCCTCAAAGGGTTGTTCTAAGGACAAAGTTGGCCATTAATCCAAAATTCTCCTCTTTCCACAGGAAGGGTCAAATGCCCCATCCTCCTGTAGTTCTAAAAGTAGACTGGATCCCTCAAAGGCAGGACAGAGAGGGACCAGGTCTGGAGAAAGGAAACTGGCATTTCTATGGAGTAGGTATGATTGCTTCCCCTTACACAGCAGAAACCAGCCTCACATTTCCTTATGACCCATCTGGAAGTCAAACCCTGGTCTGTTTGAAGTCCAATGTGCAAGTTTTTCCTGTCTTTTGGAATTCTGTTTACATTCCTCATCATAAAGTGAGGGCACCCACACTGATTTTAGAAACGTGCTTCAACATCATACAGGAGCTGACGTGTGTGAGCGTGACATGAGATGACATCCATGAAAGCCGCTATCAAAGAGTCTGACACACAATACTCCTGGACAGAGTTAGCTTCCCCTTTCCCTTTTCCCATTCTCTTTTGCAAATGGTTGCCTAATGGGAAACTGATGCCAACGACCTGTCTTTTCTGCAGTTGAGGAGGCTGACTCTGGAGGCATCTGACGTTCTACAGGCTCACTGGGGAGAGAAGGTCCGGTGTGTCACACTGGCTTTCTGCCCTCTCTCTCTTCCCCTGACCCTGCATGCTACATTATTTGTCCTCATTGTGCTATTCCCTGAGAGCATGGCTGCTGAGCTTTTTATACCCATGCTGGGGCATCTCCCTGCAATACCCCCAAGACCTCTTTGCTTTTATACAGGAATCTTATGCAGGTCTCCTGGTCCCCTCAGGTCCCACTGTTTTCTCAAAAGCTAAGAAGTTGGGCTCTGCTTGTTATGGGTTGGACTTGGAATGTCCACTGAAAGGCTCATGTGTTGAAAGCATGATCCCCAATGCAGCAAGGTAGAGGTGCGACTTTCAGGCAATGGTTAGGGCTCTGACATCATTGGTGGATTAATCCATCTGCTGAATCAATCCATTGATGGCTGAAATGATTGATGGGTGGTAACTGTAGGTAGGAGGGGCATGACTGGAGGAAGTAGGTAGTTAGAGGCACATCCTTGGGGACTGTATCATGTCCCTGGCTTCTCAAGCATGTTCTCTCTCTCTCTCTCTCTCTCTCTCTCTCTCTCTCCTTTCTGGCTGCCATAAGCTGAGCATCTTTCCTCTGTCATGCCCCTCTGCCATGATATAATTCCTCACTTCAGGCCCAGAGCAAGAGTTGACCCATCACAGACTGTGACCTCTGAAACCAGGAACTTAGAACAAACTTTTCCTGCTCTAAGATATTTGGTCTCCCTGTCAAAAAGTTAATGTAGGCTTTTGAAGAGACTCTCTGGTTCTGAAGACTAGAAGTTCTTTAATACAAAGCTCAATCAAGCTTGAGTTTTAATCTAAGGTCTCAAGATTAGGTCAGGTACCTCTCAGACACTTTCTCATCTTTAAAATCGGGATTCCAAAACTTTGAGAACTTCTTTGAAGATGCAGTGTTATAGGACGCAATGGGTCTGGCACTACATGTGGCACATGGTAGGGTCATAGGTGTGCTTTGGCTCGTGGAACACAACTTCTTGGACCCACTTTAGGTGGCACCGTGCTCCATGGGTCACTCTGACTACAGCATTACAGCAGACACACGGTGCAGATTGCAGTGCCTTAGCACATGGCTCCCTGAAGGGTACTTTCTTTCTGTTAAATTGTGGGCTGAAGATGTTTAATTTTCTAGTTGTTTCTTTTCCAAGCTGCTGTCTCCTAAGTTCTCTGGCTTTATTAAGGTCATAATCCCCAGTGTTAAACCAGCCTCAGAAAGACCTGCAGAAATATTAATGTCCCAGGTGAAAATGAGTTTAGTAATCAACTCCTCTGGTCTTTTTTTTTTTTAGCATGGTGCTTTTTTTAATATCTTAAAATCAGACATGGATTTAATCAATTCTCCACTCTGATACCCATGGAAGGAGCCTACGAATGTCACAATCTCACAGATTCTCAAAAGGCAAAAAGCACTTTCTGGGCCATCTGGTCAACCTCTCATATGCTGCAAGAACCTTCTCCATGGAAGTCTAGAACTTGGGCTCCCAGTCTCTGCCTGAACAGGGGACTCACAGGTCTCTCACAGGTCAGTTACTTTTTTTTCATTGGTATAACATAGTCTTGCATACTGAAGGGATTGGTTGGTACAAATAGTTCCTTTTTAAAGAAGTCTAATTATTTGAAAAATCCTTTCAAGATAAGTGGACATCTGCTTCCCTGTAACTTTTCTAATCATTGATCCTGATTCTAACTTTGGGATAAATATAGAGTAAGTCTGGCACTCTTTAGATATTTAAAGACTGCTGTTAGGCTTCTCTGTTTCTTCAGTTGTTCTTTAAGAAATTATTTTCAGAACTTTTACCTATCACCCTGCGTTGGAATATATTTCATTTTGTCGATTTCTCTCTTGAGGCATATTCCCTAGAATTGAGCACATTATTCTGGTGGTGGCTTTTTCAATAAGCTCCAATGAGACCATTACATCTTTTAAAATAAATGGTATATTTTTATAAATTCAGCTCAAGGTATCATTAGTGTCTTGGATGTACCTCACTGTAGTACTGTATTACGTATCTGATGAAGCAAAACTATTAACAATATATTTTAATATCATTTCCACTAATAGCGGATTATATGTCAGTTCAGACCCCTACAAACCACTAATTCATACTACTTTGGGCTATTTATTTATGCAATTATTTTCTTCTTTTTATCTCAATTATGAGAACTGATGTATATTCATAGTAAATTCCTTTTCATTGAATTGGTCCATTGTTCTATCCTCTCAAAGTAAGTTTAGACCCTAACTGAGCATTAAATACATTTAATATTATTTTAATCTTCCTGTCCTCTATGATTTCTGTAATGTGCTATTTTATGATGCTATCCAAGCCATGGATATAAATATTGAGTAGGCTTAATAACTACAAGCTAAGAACACACACAGTGCTAGACACTAAAACGCAAGCGGATAATTACGATACAGTGTGATATGTATTCCTTTAAAGAAAAATATCGGGTACTGGCTGAGGATTATTTGGTAGGAACCCCTAATCCAGACTAAGGCATTCAAGGAAATTATCTGGAAGAAACAAAATATAAACAGTGGTCTAAAGAGGAGTAAATTGTCCACGTGGAAAGAAAAACAGGGAACCATGCTTCTAGCAGAGAAAAGAGAATTTGCAGAGACAGAAGCAAGAGAGTGCATGAATACTCCAAAAACTGAGGGATGATTGGTTGGCTGGAGCCTAGGGGGTACTGTGGTGGAGCAGCACACAGGAGATCACTCACGTAAGGCTTGTAAAGGAGTTTGGATTTTGCAAACATGATTAGATTTAAGGACATAATTTTTTCTTTTTGGGGGGGGAATGTACCGGGGATTGAATTCAGGGGTGCTTAACCACTTAGCCACATCCCCAGCTCTTTCTTTCTTTCTTTCTTTTTTATTTTGAGGCAGGATCTCACTAAGTTGCTTAGGGCCTTTCTAAGTTGCTGACCCTGACCTTGATCTTGTGATCCACCTGCCTCAGGCTCCTGAGTTGCTGGGATTACAGGAGTGGACCACCGTGCCCAGCTACAGATATAAATTTGGACTGATTCTGGTACAACAGAAAAGGTTTTGGATGGTGTCCATGATGGAGGCTGGAGGCCAGCTAGGAGGCTGTGGCTTGTTCTGGGCGAGGTTAAGTTTAGTTTGCCTGCAGGCTGTGAATGCTCTCTGGTCCTGGATTTATCTCCTTGATTCTTACCCTCCCTCCCCAATGATAAAGTGCCCCTGAAAATGAGTACATTAGCATTATGCCCTGGCTTCCCAAGCAGAAAGGAAAAAATAAAGCTGAGAGGAAGACTGAAATATTTCTTTGGAATCTAGTGCTCACTGACCTAGTTCTCATTGCAAAGCAAAACCTGGCTTTCCGTTTTATTCCCCAGGCTAGTGAACCTGGTTAATGGCTGCTGAGTCTGGTTAAAGTCAGCCCAGCCTTTCAGAGCAAAGTGCTAGTTTTTTGGGGTACTGGTAGGGATTGGAAAGCTAAGGATCCCTGGTTAAACCAATTTGGAAAATTCTGGCCTAACTAACGTTAATCATGGGTCTTTACTCTGTCAATCACGGAAGACTTTAATACACCAGTTATGCACTGCGGAGCTCCTAGAGGTGAAACACTTTCCACACTTAACCAGGGAAAATCTTTTCTTTTTTTTTTCTTTGAAGATGAGCATTATGCAGAATATGGTCTGGGAGATGATTTACTGCGCACTAATCACACAACCTCAGGAACATTATTTTATCTCTCTGAGCTATTGGTTTTTCTTGCCTTTAATATGGGAATGAAGTACCTACCTCCTGGAATGTGCACTATCCAGAAAATTCTCAATAAATGCTTCTTATTGCTGTTGTTATTATCATTGTTGTTATTATAAGAGTCAAAGTAGCATGGTGGATAAGAGCGTGTGATTTGGAGCCAGAATATCTGGGCTCAAATCCCAACCCTGCCACATTCTATTTTTACGACCTTGGACAAGTCACATAAACTTCCTATTCCTCAGTTTCCTCATTGGCAAACAGAATTGGTATGGGGATTAAATAAGAAAATGTATTGGGTGCTATATCTCAGAGTCAAGGAGATGGTAAATGCTCAGAAATTTGATAGTGATAAATAATAATAGCACTGAGGATTTGGTAATATCCTTGGAGTTAATGAGATAAGAAAGCAGGTATCATCAAGGTGAAGGGCTGGAATCTGAGCAATGGAAAACTCACTCTGGTAAACAGTGCCCCCTTGGTCATGGCACCTGCCTACAGTCCCAGTGGCTTGAGAGGCTGAAGCAGGAGGATTGCAAGTTCAAAGCCAGCCTCAGAAATTGGGTAAGACTGTCTGGAAATAAAAAATAAAAAGGGCTGGGGATGTGGCTCAGTGATTAAGCGCCTTTGGGTTTATTCCCTGAATCAAAACAAAACAAAACCCACACTAAACAAAACAACAATTTAAAAAAAAATGCAACCTGGTTCTGGAAGTGTTCTAGAAATTTCCTTTCAGCCATCCCTGAACCCATGACCATTTATATTTCCTGTCTTCTGAGCAGAGACACTTGCTTTTCTTTTTTCTTTCCTGAATTTCTTCAGGTGGATAAAATCCTTTTTTTTTCCTCTCCATGTTTAGAACACATTCTTCTCAATCCATGTCTCTTTTTAAAAAAAATGTATGCATTGCCATTAACAACTTCATATTACCTTTATACAAAGGATGTCCCCCATGGAACTGGAAGCCACATTTCAATCATCTTTTCACCATGCCTAGGACAATGTGCAAAAAGGCCACGGTGAATGTGCCACTTTGGAGCTTAGAACTGATTATGCATTTTACAATGGATTGTTCCATTTACCATAGGGTTAACCACAGCAGTCCTTTAAATATCATTTAGAAGACAATTTCAACCTCAAAGCCTGAAAGATTCAGAGATGTCCATGTGTATCTTTGGAGAATGTGAGAGGAGACTTTGTAACATGAGGTCTCCAGATGGGAAGATTTGTTACACATTGTGATAAAAAATGCCACGTCTTCAAACTGCTTCTAACACAGGGTAAGCAGAAAAAGATTGCTGATGAATTCATCAGCTAAAAGAAAGTCTATGGTTTACAGGGTTTCATAGTGAAAACAAGCGTATTTAGAGAATATGTTTAAAAAATAATGTAGTCTGTATTGTTATGCTTTTGTCTAGACACGGAGTTTTCCAAACTATATTTTCTAAGTCATCTTTTCATTTCTATTACAATATCACTCTAATAAGTCAATATCTTTGGAGAGAAAGAAAGAAATCACAGGACATCAGAGTAATATTCTAAGTGAGAAAAACTAGGCAGTGATAAATAAAAATTCCCTTTATAAACGTAGCTTTTTATTGCCTTTCTTTTTTTTGTACTGGGTATTGAACCTAGGGGCACTGAACCACATCCCTGCCCCCCACCTCCCCCTTTTGTTAAGAGAGAAAGGGACAAAGAGAGAGAGAGAGAAAGAGAGAGAGAGTGAGAGGGAGGGGGGATAGAATAATTTTATTCAGTTTTTCAACTAGATCTACTTTTTTTTTTTCTTTGACACTTAGTTATGTATGTGGTGCTGGGATTTGAACTCAGGTCCTCATGTATGCCAGGCAAGTGCAATACTGCTGAGCCACTGCACTGTCCCCACCCTGTAGCCCTTTTTAAATATATTTTTTAAAATTTTGAAACAGAGCCTCCTTATGTTCCCTATACAAACTCTTTGAAATGCATCCTAATTTTTTTAAAAGAGAGAATGAGGGACAGTAAGAGAGAGAATCGATTTTAGTTTTTCATCTGGTTTTCATTGCTCTGACACTTCGTTGTGTATGTGGTTGCTGGGGTTTGAACTCAGGTCTTTGAGCATGCCAGGCAAGCACACTAACTGCTGAGCCACTGCTCCAGCCCCATAAAACAGTTCAACAAAGAAAGCATTTCATTTAAAAATTGAAACTTGGGGGGAAACAACTTAAAAATGAAAGTTGGCGGAGATATGGAAGACTAAAAGCTACACTGAGAGGTCAGAGGTTTAGAGAAATATCGTTCTTGTCTGTAGTCAAAAACACAGGATATGTAGAAGGGTCCAGGAGTGACTGATCTTTAGAAAGGGGAGGAAAGGGGAGCCATGCTGCCCTCTCTGCAAGGTAATGTCCTGGGAGGACAATGGATCTATTAGTGATAGTAGTCTGTTTCTCCTTACAATAAAGAAATACTTAAAACAGGGTGCTTATACAGAAAGGAAGTACCTATAAATGAAGAAGAAAATGAAGCTCACACTTTGGGAGGCTAAGTGTCCAAACCACATGGTTCTGGCAGTGGGGAAGGCTACCTGTCTGCATCACCTGGTGGCATCTGGCAGTACAGTGGCAGGCAGGAGCGAGATCAAGGGGGAGAGATCACATCATCAGATGGAAAAGGAAGCCAGACAGGGATTCGCGAGCCAGGCTCCAGCTTTTCTAGCTATTTGATTTCCTGGGAAAGTAACTCAAGGGTCCCCCAAGAATTACCTTAGTTGCTACCTTAGTTGCTCCCAATGACCTAAAGAGAGCCCCAACTTTTAAAGGTCCCACCACCTCCCACACCACACACAGTGCGAATCAAGCCTCCAACTCAAGAATCCTTGGCACACAAGCCACATCCAAACCATAATACTTGGCCCCCAAGTACTGGAGAAAGAGGTGAGGTCCCCAGTATCACTGATTAAACAGCATATCTTTCATTACTCATGAATAGTCATGTACAGGTCAAGCCAAGAACAGTGTTTGATTCTTCTACTAATCTGATAATAGCAAGGACTTTGCAGATAGGCATAGATATAAAAATATCTCAGTGCATTCCCTTTTCTGTTTTGCCTACTTAGTGCCCCTTCCCAGGTCATGGGTGTTCAGCAAACATTTGTTAAGCTGGCATATTGATTTTTGCTTTGTTTATTGGTTTAACTGGATATAACTTAGATTGAAAGAGCCTTCTCATCCTTCAGGCTTCATTCTCCATAAACAGGAAATGAATTTGCATCTCCTTGTCCAAGCCCAGTTCCTGACAAAATGGACCAGCTCGTTGCTAAGTTCTTTTTTTTTTTTTTAAGAAATATTATTGTTAGAAACTTGGCAGCTTGCTCTCTCAAAGTGACAGCTTTCAAAAAGTCTACCTAACACAATTTAGCCTAATTCCAAACATATCAGAAAATCGGCTGTTGAAAAAAAAAATCTCTCTTCAGGAGCCAGTTCCCTTTCTGTCCTCCTACTCTTCCTCTAATATGAAAAAAAAAAAAAAAAGGATTACATTCTCCCTAGGTTGTAAAAATATTCTTCTGAGAATGATTATACCTGTCACAGATGGAATCTTGAAAAAAGTTAAATGTTTAGGTTCATATTCTAGGAATTCCCTGGTGAGCTGAATTCTCTATGCAATCTTTGGTAATGTTGTTACTAACCTATAAGCATACATGCAATTCATGAAGAAGTGGGTCTGTTTGTAGCAAACAGAACAACAGGAAAAGGGTCTCTTACATTTCTTTTGGATATCTGGAATTTTAAACTGTCCTGTTTGGAATGCCTTACGATATTTTATTTTGCAACCAATTTTTTTTTCTTTTTTCTTTGTTTCTTTTTTTCATTAGTGCATTATAGTTTTACATAATGTTGGGATTCATTGTCACATATTCCTAGATGCACAAAATTCAGCAATACAATTTGTTTAATATCTGCCCCCCCACATCCTTCTACCTCCCTCTCCCGTCCCCTGATTCCTTGCCTTTCTTCTGGGTCCTATATTGTTTCTAAAAAAAAAACCCCAAATACAGTGACATAATTCTTTACCTATGCAACTAATTTTTACCTATGCAACTAATTTTTAAAACAGTTACTTTTAAGAAGTCCTGTACCAAAACATGTTCAAGAAATGCAAGAAATGCTCAACTTCCTGCAAGGAGATGAACCCAGAGAAATGAGTCTTACATCTTCTCCAGGGGCTAAAATCCCTCTCCTTTAGCCTGGAGTATCTCATTCTCCCTATTTTCTCCTCATCACTTCAATTACCTTTTTAAGATGTAATTCTGCTATTTGGAGTCCTTTGCAAGTCCCCCATTATCTGCAGGATGAAAGGCAAGGTTTTCACTGCCTATTTCAGTGTAATCCCTGCCATCTCATGCTCCTCTCTCTTGTCCCCTAACCACTCCTCACGACTTGGCCTATGCTAATCCCTATGCTTAAGACGCCCTTCCATGCACTTGTCCATCTGGAACATTCCAATTCATCTTCTGAGACCCGGCTCAGATAGCCTGTCATCCTGAAGCCTTCCTCCCCTCATCCTCTCTGTACCACACACAAGACATCCCTTTCGATGACTTCACTGCCATTTGCATAAGTCACACTTCTAGCAGCTAATTGCACTGAATAGCAATGATCTTTTCTTGTTTATTTCATTTATTAGACAGAGAACTGGGAGGTTAGGGACTGATTGAGTCACCTTCGTGTCCCCAGAGAGAGCCTGGAGCTGCTCCTGACACATATGTGACAATCACCATATGATTTTCATGAACTGAGTGAAAGGATGAACAGGTGCTTTCCAGCATCATTTCTTAATTCTTAATTACACTTTCAATGCTTCTCTTGTTCCTTCAATAACTTTGAATCCAGAGAGTTTGCTCCAACATGTAGTGGTGGATTATTACTTGTTAGTTGATTGATTTAGTTCTGATAAAAGGGATGGGTGGGAAAAGATTCTCAGAAAGGCAAAAAAACCCATTACCCTGAAAACTACTAGATCTACTTACATTTTCCATAGAACTAACTTTTCTTTCTTATTTGAATTCAATGACTTAGACTTACCAAGTAATATTCTAATTACTGCTGCAAATGATCACCTATTGCTAATAGCACAGAATCAAACCAGTCCAAGAATGTGAAGTGATCTCCTGGAACATTACATTTGCAGCCACACATAACTGGAGACCAGGAACGCTGTGTGTATATACGTATATACATATATATTTTAGCAATACCAATTGAGTACACAAAATAGTCTATTAGAAACTGATGTAAGTACAAATAATTTGAGATTTTCACTGTGCTTTTCCTGGCTATGTGTGAGTACACAAGGGGACATAAAGGATCTCTAAGGCTGGGAGTGGTGGTGCATGCCTGTTATCCCAGTGGCTCAGAAGGCTGAGGCAAGAGAATCGCAAATTCTAGGCCAGCCTCAGCAATTTAGCAAGGCCCTACCTAAGCAACTTAGTGAGACTCTGTCTCAAAATAAAAAAATAAAAAAGGGGCCGGGAATGTGGCACAATGGTTAAGTGCCTCTGGATTCAATCCCCGACACCAAAATAAAACAAAACAAAACAACAACCGCAACAAAAAGGAACAGGATCCCTAAGACCATGTGAGGATGTTAGACACCACCACTGACCGACGAGTCTTAATTTCAGTTATTCTTAGCTATTATGGTGTTTATGGGAGGAACCTTATGTGAGTTCAAAAATATTAATATAGATTTTTACTTTACTAAAATAATTCCCCCTTTTGGGTGGTAGGATATTGCTGTGTCACCCAGGCCAATCTTGAACTTCTGGTCTCAAGTGAACATTTTGCCTCAACCTCCCAAATATCTGGAACGATGGTGCACGCAACTCTACTAAATAATTCCTAACCGAGCATCCACAGCCTTGACTGAAGGCTACTGGACACATCAGTGTAGATTATATAAATCATACGCAGTGGTCAGAATTTATTGCTACAGGGTTCTCTTTTGGCCTCTCTGAACTAGTTGATCAGCTCCCCAAGAGCAGCTTGTAAAAGAGAAGAGCCACCCCTGAATAAACAGAAGGGATTTTTGGCTGTGAATTCTGTTGTCAGACATCTTGATAGGCCTGGGAACAAAGAGTGTTCTTGAAGGCGCCTAGTGGCCACTGTGTGAACTGCAAGAATATGGCGTTAAAACAGATGATGGCTTTGCTTTGCCACCATCATTAGTACCTTAGCCAGGAGTAACTAGGGGAGAACTTGATGTTTTTGGCGTCAGAAAACCTGATTTTTCAGACAATTAAGCAGAAATCTGAAATGTACAGAATAACCTCCTTGTTCAGACAGTTTGTTGCAATGGTACTTTTTTGTGACTTGACAGCTATGATTCCTAGGTTCAGAGGTGCTGTCCTCAACAGCATGCAGTGTTTAGCTTATCTGTATAAAGAATATTAAATTAACGGGTAGTTTTGAAGTCTGGAATTTGTTATTAAAAAATAAGATTTTAATGACACTAAGGATGATGGATCATTCCATTTGCAAGTGACTGTGTTCATTCATTCAAATCATTCTACAGTCATTGGACTCCTGTGTTCTTGTGTCAGAATCTCTCATGAACATCCCAGAGGGCCGCTCAGGTTATGTGCACATAAATGCCAAGTAAATAATGCCATGTAAATGTTTTTTTCAAAATAAATGAGTTAGGCTCTGCCACCCCTGCCTCCCAACACAAACAAATGAACAAACAAAACAAGCTTAGATTTATTAGGTCTGTAAAAAAATGACTGACTTGAACAAGTTCTCTGAGAGTTTTGGGCCTTATTTGCAACAGTTTGGTCAGACTTCAGATTTACAGGGGCTGCAGGTTGATTCCCTGTAGGATCAAGTACTCACTGGATACTTGATTAGCAATATTCTGAACGTGTTGGGATATGATCATTTCCACATTCTGAATCAATGAACATTTTCTGGTCTTGTGCTGTAGGTGAGACCACTATGGCCACTATTCTTCAGATCCTCAGGACAACCCAGAAGTAGGTATTGCTTCCGTTTTGTTAATGGGAAAGCTGAGGGTCATGGCATGAGATGACTTGTCCTGGGCCCTAGAACAGGAATCTGGGTCCTCTGTCTCCCGGACCAGTGGGCTTTTTGGTCCCTTGCCTTGTCTATGGGCTGATCATATTTCTCCTCATCAGTCGTGGTAAGGATGGTGGCACACCTTGTTTTTTCTGTTCTTACTGCTCACTTTTCCTAGTGTTTGGGGCCCAATGTTTTCTCTGCCTGGGGAGAATTTGCAATAAAACTGAATATCCAAGGTGACCTTCTTGATAGCCAATGTCTGCTGGCTTTCCAATTTTATTTTGTTCTTAAAAAGAAAAAGAAAAAAGACTTCTGGTCTGGGCAGTGAAGGAGTGAACATCAACTGCTTGATTTAGGTATCTTTTCCCTCAACTATGTCACAGGGGTTGACATAAGTTGATTAGTACGTCCTTTTCCAAATTGCTTCTATGGCTCTATTTTTTTTTTTTTATGTTGGGGTCTTAGAGTGTGGCCCTTAGCTGGGAAAGTTAGTTTTGAATGAATTTCTCTTGCTCCCCTTCAAACTGTCTTTTGTACCCAGTTGAAGATATCCTTGTGTTTTAAAAAGTGAGCCCCTATCCCAAACTTGGATGGTGTCTACTGAGTACCTCCTTACACACTTTGATATCATATTGTCTAAACACGATAGTGACAGAATAAAACCTGTCTACAAGGTCCAGGAAGCTCTCCGACTTTCCAGATGTGTGAGTAACCAACACTGTCCTTTCCCTTTGCTACCAAGAGCTTCACATCCACCCAGGGGTTTCAAACACACAGCCACTGAGTGACTGGGCTCACCAACCCTAGCAAGGGGTGTTTATCCCCAAGTGAGATGCAGCACAGAGTACCCTCAGGAGAAATGCTACTGCCAAAAGTACTCCCAGCTAGATGCCGTTCAGGGACATGAGTCTGAATGTCCCTGCAATGGCCCAAGGGAATGGAGCATGCAGTTCCAAGCCACCACTGTCACCTGGGTCTGTCACAGCTGACAGGACTGAGAGGGTCAGCTGGTGGCTGCTATACCCAGAGCAGGTCCCTTGGGATCAGGAGGAGGCAAGAGGCAGGGGAAGCAGCTTGCCTTGCTCACTGCCCTCGTTGCTCTAGAGACAAATAGAGGCTTCTATCTCTATTACTGTCAGAATCTGGCACCTCCGCCAGCTCTGACATTCACAGCAATGGATGGAGGCGGGAGGAGGGAGACGGAAGGAGGTGCAAACCAGACAATCGAAAACAGCCACAGTATTTTGTAAGTGGAATCTTCCAGTTAGAGAACATTCTCAAAAGCATAGAACAGTGAGGCTGCAAGAGACCTCCATGAATCCAGCACTTTTGTTTTGTGGAGGAAATAGCTCACTTTGTAATCCTAAGGTTACGAGGTCAGTAAGTGGCAGAACTGGGGAAAGGAGCTGGGTCTCTGGTGCTTTTCACACTCAGAAAAGAATTGTGAACTTCTTTCTTTCAGATACTGGCATCCCCAGGGGAAGAGAGGACAGTCTCAGGTCTGCCTGGATAAGATGGCTGGCTCCTACCTTGCAAGTTGACGCCCCGGGGCACCAGGCCCTGCAGCTCCTCGGTGGGGAGCTCATCTTCTGCTGCATTGGAGTTGTTGGGTGGGATTGCTCTCCTGCCCCCAAAGGTGGTTCTGGAAGTTTCTGACATTCTCAGCTTTGCAAGGTCCTTGGGAGAAGAGGGAGAGACCATGGAAAAAGGAATGTGAAATGAGTTCCACTTAAGACAAGGGTTCAAAAATAGAGAAACAGACATATCTGTGTGTGATCATACTTGAGCAACACATTCTGAGTTTCACATAAATAAAAACTGAGAAGTGGCAGCAAGGATTAGATTAGTCTAATGATGGAGTGCAGTTCCCCAAGGATCTCGGGGAAGATTTTGTTTGTCAAAACATATGGAAAACAGGAGAAAGGGGGTTGATGGGAGGAAATGAAAAATGTTAAACATTTTAGAGAGCAAGATATTCCCTTCCCAAGAATGCAACATCTTTGCAAAAAACATTTACTGACATAAGCATGTACCTATGCCCACTTCATGTGTATTTATGAGGCCTAAGTAACTTTTAAGAGTAAATTCGTAGAACTGCTTCCAGGTAAGTGTTTCCCTCCAAAGCGTTCTCATTTGCAATTTAATTCAATCAATATTTACAGAGGGCCTATTATGAGCCAGACTGTGTTCTAGGTACTTGGGATACACACAGCAGAGAAAAAAACAGGATTTCTGCCCTGGGAGCTTACAGTGTAGGGAGTTAGGGATGAGCAGGACAAGACTCTTAAGTCAGTCAGTTGGATGGGAGGAGGGAGGTGGAAGCGCTTTGGAAACAGGACCACAGGCAGGTGGATGAGGAGAGGGAGAGATTAGGTAGCTGGATGGAGGCCCATTGAAATTTTGAGAAGGGCTATAAATAGCCTGTTCTCTAACCTACAGAGTCAGTGGTGCTAACATTGACCTTGCTCCAGGCCTCTTTCCCCGTCCCTTGGAGCCTCTGCAGGCAAAAAGCCGGTGTAAACATCACATACCTTAGCTCAGTGCCCAATAAGTACTTGTTGACCAACTGACCAGATGCAGGGGACTTTGTTTCTGGACGTTGATCACCTGGATCACCCAATCATAACAACCCATATGTCCCTCACTGGATGAATGGATCCAAAAACTGTGGTACATTTATACCATGGAATTTTACACAGCAATTAGAAACAATGATATTGCAGCCTTTGAAGGTCAATGGATGGCTATGGAAGAAATTATGCTGAGTAAAATCAGCTTAACCCAGAGAACTAATGGTCAATTGTCTCCACTCATCTGTGGAGGTTGGGACTAGACCCAGTGAGAAAGTTGGTCTATTATCATGTGTTAAATCCAGATATGGTGTAATGTTATACAACATAATCCTTTTTTAGAGATATTGT
>PVKS010034648.1:0-20714 GCA_004027875.1 Aplodontia rufa
TTTGCCTGATGTTTTGGTTTTTGCGGGCAGGGTTGGGTGTTTGTTTGTTGTTTTTTTTTGTTTGTTTGTTTTGTTTTTTTTTTGCTGTTTGCCCCCACCTCCCCACCCCAGGTTCATGGACCTCAAGATAGCAATGCTTCCTATTGGTTTTTCTCTGCTGCTTTCCAGGCACCTCCTGCTCTGTCCTGAATCCACAGTTCTGCCATAAGAAGCAGCTTGTCTCACCACTCCCTAGGGACTACATGGGGAAATAATAGGGAGTTTCAAAAGGCATTCAACATCCTAAGTTCCCATGAGGATGGAGAGCAGCCCAAACTAAAGAGCCAGCCTCCCCACCCATTCTCCCTGACTCGCAGCTTAATCATTGCCCAAGGAGCGGTTTCAGCTCTCGCTTCAGTTAACGAGTGTTCTGTGTTTCTAGTCCATAGGAAGAATCCAGCTTTATGAGCTTCCAGCCAAGTTCTGCATCTTAGGTTAGGTGTTCCCATAACTTGAGTGATTTGTCTCTGGTCAGGAAAAGCAGAGCTGTCACTTTCTCTTCCCCTCCTCCCCACCAGATGGAGCCTGGATGGTCCATCGCTGCCCAACCAGGCCTTCTGTCATTTTGACTCTGAGGTTTGGGGGAAGGGACACATTTCCCACGGGGGATCTTTTAGGGATTGGAACTCTTGAGGAGAAGACATGGAGACTGGCGAAGTGATGCGGACAGAAGAAACAGTATGACTTGGAGAGGGTTCCAGGTTAACTTGATTCCAGAGAAAATCCCTAGGTAAAGAGGTTCGGGGACTGTTGACTTGGAGAAAATTGGAAACTTGAGTCCTCCTTGTTCCATCTTCTTGCTGGGCACTGTGCAGGGGCCAGGGAACAAGAGCAGGAATGGCACTGGCTCTGTGTATTAGGAAAGTAACTGATCCTTTCCAGCCTAGCCAATGCACATCCAGGGTTCCAAGGGACACCTTGCAGATGATGCTCCAGTGGCCACAACTCCTGTCAAGCTCCTGCCTCAAATGGAGCATCTCCACATGGAGACATGGTCCTCGCGTACACTCCCAGCCTGAGCTACATGTAAATGTCCAAGTGTAGAATTCCTATGTGGATCTTAGAATCCTTGACTTGGGGGTTTAAAATACCATAAAGTAAATTGGACAGTTTTATTCAATTCAAGACAAGTTTCTATAACATTCTAGTATTCTTTTCAAACTACTTTGGAAATGATCATATGAATTTATATATTAAAACTCTAAAATGGAAAAGATCAGCAAAACCAGACTTGCGAACTCCTCATTGCCTTTCCAGTCAACAGAAGTTAGAGGTTTGAATCCAAATCACCTCTTTCCTTCTAGAGGAACAGTGTGACAGTTTGCATGCACACCTCGGATCCATGCACTAGCTCCAGTGGGTGTTGGGGGGGGGCCTGTACACTTCCCTGTGTGACCCAATCCTAAAGAAGAATGTGCACCCCAGGGATATAGGCCCTGCCCACTAAGTCAGCTCCCTCCTGCTGTCCTACTGCCAAGCAAATGCCTTTTTATGATACGGGGCTGTGGATTGAAATCTTCTCTCTCATGCTCAATGTTTTAAAGCATCCTTTCCTTAAGCCTGGGACAATCTTTCCATCCCCAGCTTCCCTCCACTCCAAAGTGCAGCCCCAGCTCCCTAAGACAGCCTGGCTAAATGTCCCTTTTAAAATGAAGGGAAAAAAACTCATTACAAACAGAAATTAGGTTCTTTACCAGTGCCAGAGGACGGGGAGACACTTAGTGCCTCTGAAGGATCCCATGGTATGTTTCAAGAGGCATCCAAGACTTCAGCAGAAGCCATGGTGAAGCCATCTTGTGCTCTTCTCTGGCTAGATGGTGCTGTGCAGGAAGGGCAGAAGCTCCAGGTCCCACTTTGGGACCATTCCTATAGGGGATGAAAGGACAATGGGCACTGGATGGACTGCGGTCCCATCTGTGGACATAGCAGAGCCTGAAAGAGAAGAAAACATGCCAAGTTGCTCTAGAGGATCTGCTTCCCAGAGCCCTGTGTGTGTTGAGTAGACCAGGGTGTGGACCAGGCTCTCAGGCTGGAGGCCAGGGAGAGGAAGAACCAGCTCCTTCTTACGCTGTGTTTGTCCAGTGGCTCTTCCCCAACAGAGGCCAGGCTCCACGGCCCCTCAGGCCACTTGAGTACTGCAGGTGCCTTCCTTCCCTTGCACGTGGGCTCTCTTGAGACCTTTAGGGATGGAAGATGTCACTTTTAAAAGGGGATCAGATGTGGTTAGGATGGAGGAAGGCAAAAAGAAAAAAATTCTGGCTCGGGAATAAAACAAAGGAATAAAAAAGAACAATAGTTCTGAGGCTGGGGTTGGTTGTAGCTTAGAGGCTGTGGGTTCCATCCCCAGTGCTGAAAGAAAAAGGAAAAAAAAAAAAGATATACAATTTAGCAAAACAATAGAGAATTTGGGCTTTGCAGTCAGAAAGTTCCGAGTTCAAGTTCAACTCTGTTATTTATTTGTGGCGTCATCTCAGGCAAGCAACTAAACTTCTATGCCCAAGTATTATAATCTTTTAAAAAAAAAATGTATAATCCCAGCAACTCGGGAGGCTGATGCAGAAGGATCACAAGTTCAAAGCCAGCCTGAACAACTTAGCAGGATCCTAAGCAATTTAGCAAGACCCTGTTTCAAAAATTAACAAAAAAGGGAGAGGTGCTGGGTATGTAGCGCAGTAATAAAGCTTCCCTGGGTTCAATCTCCAGTAAAAAAAAAATAAAAGGAAAAAGGAAGAAAATAATGTCACCTCCCCAGTGGGCCTGTTATGAAAATTGAATGGTGCAGGTGAGGTGCTTAGGGTGGGTATGGGACATAGATAACAAATATTTGCATGCTTCCTATCTAATAGTTAAGAGACCTAAAGTAAAAAGAGGAAATCATAGCAAAGAGACAGAATAGGTGATAGGTGAGTCAGGAGTTTGGGAACCTTGGCCCTTGCTCGCTTGCTGGCCTGGAGCTCAGATATCCCATGATGGGGAAGGATGGTGTTCAGCTGAGCTGTGCTAGGAATACCTTTGCCAGTCCATGTGCCACATGGCACTGCTCAAAAGCTGTAAGAGATACCTGTGACCTCTAGGACCATGCAGGCACTTGGTAACCAGTCCTGCAGATGGAACAAGAGCTGGTTGGTCCACGTGGTAAAGAGGGTGAGCAAGAGTGTGTGTGTGTATGTCGTCTCCAGACATCTCAGCAGACACAATGAAAAACAAATGTGTGGTATTCTGGAACTTAAAGCAAAACATCCCCAAAACAGTCCTCCACATCAGATGATTTTGGTTAAGATCAGAATTCCTGCTTTCAGCTGAAAAAGGATTTATTTATGGGCTGGTCAGTGTGTGCTATGCATCTGGCAAGCAGGCGGTGGAAACTTGAAATGAGATTTCTTATTTAGAAAAAGGTTACCTTGGGCCTCGTGCATGCGAGGCGAGACACTGACACTACCACTGAGCTACACCCCCTGCCCAAGGGCTCTGGTTTTTAAATGATGCTGACTTTACCCATGGAAAGGAGGCGTTCTTCCTTCCACGGATAAAGATCGCTGCCACATAACTATACATGTGACAGGAGAGAGCCCACAGCTGAGTCACAGTCTGCTCTGTGACCATGGGCAAATTGCCTCACCTCTCTGAGCCTGTTTTCTCATCTCTTACTGGGATGAGCGGGCCACATCTCAGGGTCTAGAGCAAGCCATGAAGAATCAAAAGGGACAGCAGGGCCTCACAGTAAAACTCTAGTCCCCAGCTATTCCTCCCTTTCGGGGAAACCTCTCAAGTCTCCATTTCTGTTGCAGAGAATGTCCCCAGTAAGGTAATGCCCTGTACCAGCCTGAGGCCAGGAAGAGAGATGGGTTTTTTGTTGTTTGTTTTGATTTTTAATTTTTATTCAATAAACATGGTCTTAAAACTAGGACGGGTTCATCATCAAACAATCAAGAACAGCATTGTAATGACAGAACAAGCCAATACTGGTGCCAGACCATGGTTCCCCGCTTTGGGTTCCCCATGGTTCCACGTTTCACTTTACTTAAGCCCCAAGTTAATTGGACTTCTTCTGGACATCGGAGGTACCCCTCAGGTTAGATTCCCCCATACTACCTCCCTCTGGTCAACTTGATGTCCTTCCTATTCCCTTCCTCCCACCTACCCCCTTCTTTACTTCCCCCAGGAACCTAAGCACAGTTCCCCAAGATCATGTAAGAATTCAGGAAGAGAGATGTTGACACCCACCAGTGGTAGCTGTCTTGGTCCCTTCACCCCTCCACCCAGGGGGCCCCAAGGTCAACATGGAGGACACCAACTAAGCAGGTGAACCCAAAGAACCAGGGAAACAGACACCTTCTTTACCTTCTTTATATTTGTTTTATAATTTGGTTTTGTTTGGGGTTTTTTGTTTGTTTTTTAAAGAGAACAGTGAGAAAGAAAAAAATCACTTTTATTTAGTTTTTCATGTGGCTTCAGCTGCTCCAACACTTCGTTGTGTACACGGTGCTGGGGTTCAAACCCACGTCCTTGTGCATGCCAGGCAAGCGCCGCAACCACTGAGCCACCGTTCTAGCCCCTAATTTGGTTTTTTAAATATTGAATTATATGTGTGGTGAGGTAGATACCATAATCTTCTCAGAGTTTAAGACACAAAATGGTCACAAGAGATAGAAGTCTGCTTTCCCAAGGACCTGGCTTCTTGTGGATGATTGGGGAATTTCTTGTGTCCGCCTTCCACTCCTGATGCCTTAAAAGAGCAATGTGAAGTAACAAGAGCCCATTTATGACCTAGGGTAATTATTAGGGGCAGGGAACAGACGAGATGGCTTTTAGACACAGATTCCTATGGGGAGGCAGCAAATTAGTGATCCTCTTTAACATTTCTTCATCTGCATAATGAACGTGGTAATGTAACCCACATCTCAGGGTTGTTAAAAGGAGTGAATAGTGGGCTATTTTAATGCAAAGCTGTTGTCCTGGGCCAGGGTCTGGCTTCTGCCGTAGTTGCAGGAGTTAGCATTACTACAGCTCCTCCTTCAGTTTTTTCCATCTAGTCTTAAACATCTATATTCACCCATGGCTCACTGCTTCAGCTCTGAGGAACCACATCATGCAGGGCTTAGCTTTCCACCTATCTACAGAACATTCAGTTCCAGAGTGAGGAGAGAGCAGTTTTGTACCATGCTGGAAATGCCACATAAGGAAACCCAGTTGGCAGAGGCCTGCCTGAAAGAACTTAATCTGAAATTTCATTTGCAGTGAGAATTGAAAGTACAAGTTTACTTCGCATCCAAACCAAGAAGGGTATCCTTAGCACCACCCCTTCCGTTCACTCCTGGTAACTTCCAGAAGGGGATTGATTCCTCTTTTCCAGAGCTTTCTTGACTCCCAGGACACCCAGAAACCAGGTCCCAGAGAGGAACAGAACTAAAGTCACTGTTGCTTCTCTAGTGGAAGAAAATGAGAATAAGGTAGAACTGACCCAGAAACAGGCATTCTCCTGGAGACCACCTCTTCTCCCATCCTCAAGAGAGGGAGAGAAAATAATCCCAAGGGAGGAGCTAGCAGTCAGCCCCTGCCCTCTCACCTAGCCTGATACCCATACCCTGAATAGTCAGTTATCAAGCCAGAGCAGGTGGAGGGATCCTTGTCACCAAGTTAAGGTTTAAGTCGGAGCATTTTGCCAAAGTCAACATGTCCATGCCACCCTCCTTTCATGGGAGTCCCCCATGCCACCTGGAGAGTGAGGCAGCACATTGGGGTGGGGGGGTAGCTTTGAGTCATTTACGAATCTGATGCTGAATAAGGACGATGAGAGGATGCGGTGAGATGCTATACGTAACCACCTTCTGTAAGGCGTGGCATGCATGGGTCCTCATGGATCGTAACTAGTGCCGTCATTTTCAAATCACCCTCGTGACTATCATAATGTCCCTTCACCAGTCTCTGGACGAGTTCCTCATGGACAGAAAAATCTACCAGAGTCTGTAGATAACCTACAATCCTGTAGCCTCTGTGTGTTTTCATATTTTTAAAAAATCATCTTTTCGACAGGCATGGTGGTGCACATCTGTACACACCTGTAATTCCAACAGTTCAGGAGATTGAAGCAGGGTTCACAAGCTCAAGGCCTGCCTCAGCAACTTAGCAAGACCCTGCCTCAAAATAAAAAGGACCAGGGATATAGTTAGGGGTAAATCCTCTGTACCCCCCCCCCAAAAAAATCTTTTCCAGAGTTTGGAGTGATATGAGGTCAAAGTCCATTTGCATTCATAAGAGAGCATGGACTAGGGAATGAGGGAAATTTTTACCAACTGCCTGGTGCATGGGTCAGAGGCCGTGGGAGCCTCTTACCAGCCCCTGAGTCATCAGGACTTTTGTGGGAGGAGGGTTCCAGGGCTGAGCTGAGTGGTAAATGCGCATTTGAGAATCAAATACAGGTTCCAACTTGAACTGTTTGCTATGGCTTCCTAGCTTGCTGGTTTCAGCATGGAGTCGCCCAGCCAGCATCTCTCCTTTTTTATCTCTCACTTCCTTCCTGCTAGTTCACTCTGTATTCCATCCCTTGGCTGCCACCATGCAGCATTTCCAGGGTGGCCCCCAGGCAAACTCTGTGGCTTTACAAGGTCAGGGAGATGGAGTCCCATACTCCAGATTCCAGTGTGGAGTAGGAGGTCCACCTCTGCTCCCTTGGCAGGCTGAGGCTTCTCCACACAGAGACAAGGAAACCTGAGCTCAGGAAAGTCACACCTCCCTTCCAGGACTTCATGCTTCTCAACAGGGGCATGTAGAAAGCTATTCTCTGGGTTCTGAGCACCCAGAGAAAGGTTTTCCCTGTCTGTCCGGCTTGTTCAGTATGTAAATGAAGACCTGAATTAGTGGTGCCAAATCTGAGCATGCGTCAAAGTCAATAGCGTGTCTGACAGGTTCTAGGAGCCACACTTCTCAAGAACCACTGGCTTAGATAAGGGTTTCCTGAATTGCCTTTGAAGATACAGATTCTGAAGATTTGAGTGCTGCCTTAAGACAGCTGCTTGGTGGAAACTCAAAAGTTTTCTGGAGAGGACTGGGGATACAGCCCAGTGACAGAGCACTTGTTTAACATGCCGAAGGCCCTGGGTTCCATCCCCAGCACTGCCAAAAAGAAAAAGAAAGAAAGAAAAGAAAAGAGACTTTCTGGAGAGAAGACCTGGTCCTCAAGTTGGGCCTGCCCACAAGGGGGACTTCTGTTCTTTAAGACTGTGGTCTCTGGAGATTTTCATCTTGCCTCTAGAAAGACTACAGCTGTCTCTGTGCCCTGTAGATACCTTTAAGTTCTGCTATAAGCTGGTAGTTTGCTTATGTTCCCTAAGGAGAGAGCACATCATGACATTTCTTCTGCTGTTTGGAAAGAAGTTTGGCTTTGTTGTTTTAACTGTGCAGCGATGCAGGAGGACCCCAAGACCTCTAGCATTGCCGGAGTGCAATCCACCTTCCAAGGCCAGCGGCTCCAGCCTCCGTTTGAAGTGGGGGAGGAGGATGTAGGAGAGGATTACAAGAGACTTCAACACTGGGATCCTGTTTGTTCTTGCTGGCACTGCCGGGCGCAGCCTCCTGACTAAGTGACTCGGCCCATCCCAGGCTTGGCATTCCGTGGTGAACTGAAGTTGCTAGGGAGATGGGTGAGGCCCAGAGCCCGCAGGTCTGGGTGGCCTGACTAGTTTTTAAATGTCGAATCCTGTGTGGACTCGGACACTCTCATCTCCACCTCTGTGGTTTTCTTAAAGTCTGATTGATACTTTGAAGCCCGGAAAAGACTACAATGTGATGTTGATCTGTCGCTGGCTTTCTGGATGTTGTAGATAACTATGCTTGTGGTCACTCAAGTCCAGGTGTTCAAAATGAAAGCAAAAACCAGAGCTGATAAGCATCTCACTAAAGGAGGAATTCAAAAGAGCAAGCTTTCCTGGGCATGGTGGCACATACCTGTAGCGCCAGCTACTCAGGCCGCCGAGGCTGGAGGATTGTGAGTTCCAAGCTAGCCCGAGCAACTTGGAAGACCCACTCTCAAAAGAAAAATGAAAAGGGGTTAGAGTATAGCTCAGTGGTAATGAGCTCCTGGGTTCAATATCCAGTACTACAAGATGGATGGATGGATGGATAGATGGATAGATGATAGATGATTGATAGATAAAGGATGAAAGAGCTTGAGTGGATTTCCTTTCCTGCCTAACCCAATAAAATCCTGTCCCTCTCTTTTCCCTGCCTCAGTAGTAACTCCCTTCTGCAGCATTCAGTCTGAGATCCCTGGAAGGTCAGAAGTCAGGAGTCTAAGCAGACAGTCTCTCTTACCTTCCCTCCCCACTTGGCTTTCGCCATTCCCATCTGATCATTCGATCATAGTGGACTTCTGGGAGGTGGTTCATGGGTGTGGAACACACAAACTTATCCATCTTCCTCCACCACCCAACACTCACACATACAGTCATAGAAACCAGAAAACAGAATCCCAGTGTCCCAAATCACCCTGCTTCTGCCCAGCCACCATCTCAGATCACAGGAGGACACACACCAGCTGTCGAGAGAATGCCTGTGATTTGTCCTACTGTCATCGCGTGTCTTTCTCAAGGTTTATTGCTGTTAATATTGTCATTATCAATTTTCCCCACAGAATCTGGCTATCCATAGCATTTCAGTTTTCAGTATTTCATATGCATTACCTTGTTTAATCCTTACCTCCAACCTGAGTTGAAGGCAGAACATGCGCACGTGTGTGTGTGTGTGTGTGTGTGTGTGTGTGTGTGTGTTCCTTAAATAAGTTAGGACTCTAAGGTTCAGAAAAGCTAAGGAAAGCTGGGTGTAGTAGCACATGCCTGTTGTTCCAGCTACTGCAGAATCTAAGACAGGAAAATTACAAGTTCAAGGCCAACCTGGGCAACTTATCAAGACCTTGTCTCAAAATAAAATTTAGAAGACCTGGGGATGTAACTCATTCCTAAAGTGCCCCTGGGTTCAATTCCTAGTACCAAAAAAAAGTTTCTGTCAAACCCATGTACCTCCTCAGGTTCTGACTACGCCCAATTCTTTAAACTTGGCACAGGGTCCTTAGAGAGCCAGGTGTCCCTAAGCTCCATTATACTTTGATTTCTTTTTTAATTCGCTGGAATTGAATGCATTTCCTTTATCTCCCAGGTGTGTTTCGGGGTAAGATTTCTGTACCTGTCCCTGTGGCAAGATTTGCAATGACTCATTGAGATGCTGATCTTAGCTGGGTGCCTTTTTAGTGAGGTGTGCTTTCGGTGGTGAGCGAGCATAGAAAGAGAAGACAACCAGGAAACTTCATGCTGGGCCACCATTTAGGGCAGTGCTAGGTTTTCTTGTCTCTGAAGCTGCCATAAGCCCCACATGACCAGGTCACCTATGCGTTTATACAAAATTGGAGAATCTAACTAGGTTTCTAGGAGGAGTGGAGAGGCTGGTGGAGTTGCAGATACAGGGCAAAGACATGGACTTTATCAAAAGACTTTATAAGGATTTGCCCTTAAATCCCATTCTGTCCTTTGTCACGCACGTAGAGAAAGAAAAATATTCGTCATTCACCAAATACTCCCCATTCGGCCCTAATGTATCTTTCTTGGTATTTTCTCCGGGTAAATAATTGTTCTTCGTAGTTTCTGGCTTTTGTGAGATGTCAGAAGATGGATCCAATGCAAAGCTGGGTGGAAAAGAAGAACTGTCCGAAGGAAGAGGACCTTCCATCAGATTTCAGAGGTCCTCTGTCACTGGAATAATCATTCATTTATAGAATAATTTTTTCCTAATGACTGTTTGGTCCAAAATGTAGATGGGGCAGGATATACAAAAAGAACCAAGAATTCATCTTGACTTCAACGAGTGTGTACTCAGTCTGGTAAGGTGGGAGGTGAATGTTCAGACAGGAGGACAGAGCCTAAGGATGCTAGGGGAAATGCTCCAGGACTGTGGCCTGGGAGGAGACTGGAGAGACCTTGGGGGAAGAGCTGGCCTAGGTGGCCAGGGTAGCATTTCAGGAGGAGGGACTTGTATGCATGGAGGCTGATTTATAGAACTTTGAGACTGTGCATCTAAGGAGCAGAGAGGCAGGGTTCCATGGTATCTGTTCTTGGAGCCTGATTGAAAGAGTTGAGTTGTGTTAGTTATTGGGGCCTTGTAGGGAGGTTAGGGACATGAGTTTGGGGAAAGAGAGTTTTCGTTTCTCGTCTTTGATTTCTCTTTGGGCACTGAGAAACCTGCACATGTCCAGAGGCAGGGAAGAAGCTAATGAATGGAGCAGGTTCTTGAAGGAGACAGGAAATTTTGAGGGAGAGAGATAGCCCCCAGCTGCTGCTCTTGCTTTTTTAGACATTCGGCTTTAGAATATTTTAGACCTACAGAATTTGCAGATAGAGCACAGAGTCCCCTCAGGCTCCTCAATAGCTTCCCCCATCATAGTATGGTAACATCTGATGTTACTATTACATTTGTCACAGCCAAGAGACCAGCGCTGATACCTTACTGTTAACTAAACTCCAGACTTACTGGGATGTCACTGTTATTTCTACTACTGTCCTCTTTCTGTTCCAGGATCCCACCCGGGATACCATATGACAGTTGTCTCTGTAGACTCCTCCAGTCTGTGACAGCGTGTCTTTGGTTTGGTTTGGTTTCGGTTTTCATGACCTTGATATTTTTTGTTTGTTCACATTTATTTTGGCACTGGTGATTGAACCCAGGGACTCCTACCCCTGAACTACATTCCCAGCCCTTTTTATTTTTTATTTTGAGGCAGTGTATCACTAAGTTGCTGAGTTTGGCCTTCAACTTGTGATTTTCCTGCTTCAGCCCTCTGAGTCACTGAGATTGCAGACATGCACCACCATGCCCGGCAGACCTTACCAGTTTTGAGAAATAGTGGCCAAAGTATTTTGTAAACTGCCTTCAACTTAGTTTTGTCTGGTGACCCAACTTCCAAGAAAAAAATTGGTGTAAGTGAAGAAACAAAGAAATTTCCAATGAAACAATGGGAGAAAAAACTCTCCTTTTTCTCCCTGCATTGTCAAATAGATGGAACCATTTTGGGCCAGATGGCAAAGGAGCTTTTCCCAGCAAAACCAGACTTTCCATTTGGCTTTTGTTGGAAACAAAAAGGGTAACCAGCCAGACTGTGGGCAGGGCCTTAGGCTGGGAGTGGTGGCTGTGGACTTTCTTCCTCCATCCCACCAGCTGGCGATCGGGCACGTTGCTGTCCTCTCTTTAGGCCCCATGTGCAGAGGGGATTGTCTAACTGAGCGTCTGCATCCAACCTGCTCAGATCCCGTGATGATGGACAAGAGAGGCAGCAACTGTGGCTGTCATGTAGCCAACATGACTGCCACATGTCAGTTTATTAACCTGAGAAGAAACCATCAATTTCTTGGCCTCCCAAACCCCTATACCAGTATCCCTACTGGCCACAGGGGATTAGTTCCAGGACTTCCCCTTCCCCCCATGGATACCAAAATTGGAGGATGCCCAAGTAGCTTAATATAAAATGGCATAGTATTCACATATAACCTACACTTACCTAATGCTATGTAAATAGCAGTCACACTGTTTTGTTTAGGGAATAATGACAAGAGCGAAAAGTCTACGTGTTCAGTACAGATACAACCATCATAGACTCAACTACATGTTCCATCTGAGATTGGTTGAACCCATACAGGCAGAACCTGCTGACTATATTCTTACTTTATGGAGTCCCTTAATAATTGACTTGGTGCCTTTTTCTTTCTTCTTCTTTTTTAAAGAGGGAGAAAGAGAGAATCAATTTTATTTAGTTTTTCATCTGGTTTTCATTGCTCCAACACCTAGTTGTGTACATGGTGCTGGGGTTCAAATTCAGGTCCTCGCGCATGCTAGACAGGCACCGTAACCCCTGAGCCACCTCTCCAGCCCCACTTGGTGCCCTTTTAAAGGTTAAAGCTGACAGATTCTTGCTGCTTGCCTCTTCTCGTTTTGTTTCTCCTATTACTGAAGTAGTTGGGGATGAGAACTGGGTTGGGGAAAAGGGAGTCCCCCTCATGCCATGCCAAAAAGCGAGTTCCTCCAGGAGGCACTTGAGAGCCCCTGAGTACAGCCTAAGCAACTATGGGTTAGTCACGTTTCATGGCCCTGCCACCCCAATCCATTGTGACCCAACCAACTGGAGCAGTCTCTGGAAAACAGGGGCGGCTGATGGCTTCTACAGCATCCCCTTGAGCCAGTTAGCTCAGAAGTTCCATCAAAGAAGGCAGCAGCTCAGCCTTCTGATTTTTGTGAACTACATACTGCCAGTGCCCCACGCTCCCTTCCTTTCCTCCCCTGATGGTGACTTTTAGGTATAAGAGGCAAAGATCTATTACTGGTTTTTCCATTTCTCTTGAGCCAATTGCTTTTCCTTCCTCATTGTCCCATAGGGCTGTGGCTTTGACAAGGCAGCAGCATGACGTTAGGTTTGGCGAAGAGTCCAAACATGTGAGGCTCCCAGCTCCTGGCCGAGGGGAGACCTGAAATGCTTTCTTTCGCTTCTGGTCCAGTTCCCCAAGCCTGAACCCTTCTTCCTGCCGGTGCACGTGGACCATGGCTGGCTAGAAAACTCATGGGGCCTTCCCACTGCAGGTTTTGCCCGGGTGCCCTGTCGTTATCTGAACCTGGGGTCCTTCCCAAACAGACCTGGCTGTTGCCCTTGGGAAGCTTCTGTGTGGTGTGTGCAGCTTTAGGTCATCCCCTGCTGCTTAGCCCCTGAGCATGGGATTGTTGTCATTCTTTTCCTGGTGACTGGTTTGGAATTTTCCTCACAGATAAGGGATGGCTGAGTACACTCAACAATGGGATAAGTTGACTTGGGGATAATTCCCTGTTATGCACGAGCTTAAAGCAATAGGGCCTTTCTGGTCCCAGGTCCCAGACATTTTCACCACAGGATGCCAAGGCCACAGGCCAAGGCAAGACCTGCCCCACCAGGGCCTGCCCAGCCACAGAACCCAGACCTCCCTGCGTGTGCTTATCCAGTACCCGCTATGGATATTGGGCCACATACTTTTTCTAGCTGTACCCCCAGCGGGGGCTCCACCTCCCAGTTCTCTGACTGTGGTGCTCCTACTGAGAACCCAGATAGAGGACAGTTTCCAGGCTGCGTCCAAGGCGGGAAAGACTCCTCCTTCTCTACCAGAAACAATGCTCTGTTGTCTTTGGATTAGACCCTCACTCACCTGCTTTTCTTACTAATATAAAAGAAGACCTGACAAGTGTCCCTAACACCAAAGTCCTGGGGTTCTTTTTTTTTTAGAAAGGGGCGGGGTGTCAAAGCAGTGGCTCAGAGGTTAGAGCGCTTGACTGTCATGAGTGAGGACCTGGTTCAAGCCACATACACAACAGAAAAACAAAATACACAATAGAAAAACAAAAACCAGATGAAAAAATAAATAAAATTGATTCTCTCGTTCTCTCTCACTCTCTCTTAAAATAATAAAGGGAGAGAGTGAATCAATTTTATTTATTATTTTTTTCATCTGGTTTTTGTTTCTCTGACATTTTGCTGCGTATGTGGTGCTGGGGTTCGAACCCAGGGTTCGAACCCAGCCCCCTCAGTTTCTAATTAACTTCAGAATTTCTATAGCTTCAAACTTGGCACCATGAGTTTTTCTCTTCCAGTGTCCGGCTACAGGGTACTTGGCTTTGTGTAGCTCTTCCTGATTGTCATTGCCTTGCCCAAGGTGGGGACTGAGAAGTGTAGAAAGATGCTGACCAGCTGTCCAGAGGGAGGGTCGTGTGGGTTGACCTTCGTGCTGAGAAGGTCAGGGTTTTCACCCAAAGCCCATTTAGTGCCTCCTCCTTCAGAAGTACCTGTTCTGGTTTCATCTCCTTTATTCTTTAGCTATACTTAAAAGGCAAGAGAGAGTCACACCTTTCCATCCCTGTTTTACTGATGGGAAGGCCAAAGCAATAGACTCGCATTGTAGGAACTCACCTACGTGATAAGACCAAATCAGCTTCTCCCACTGGGGAGGTTATGGCAAGGCTACAACCGCTGCAGGGCTGAGGTCCTGGGTGGCCCTTCCTACTGTCACCATCTCCACTTCCCACCCAACACATCCAAACCCGATGCCACGTCATAGAGAAAAGGAAGGGGGAAAGAGACCTGTCTACACTGCAGGCTGTTATAGCGCCTGGGACAGACACCAAAGTCCCTGGAGAGCGGTGCTCTGACATACAGATGCCTCTGTGAAGATGAGCAGACTGACAAAACCTCGTCCTACTCCCAAGGTCAGCCAGCCATCACACTGGAGGGCTGTGTGTCACTTCCCAGCAAGCCCTGGTACAGGCAGTGAGGGAGCTCAGCTGGCACTGGGGGCAGGGCTCGGTGGGAAGCCGTGTCCACAGCACTTGGTTCAACAATGCCAGGCCAGGATTTGCCCTTTTGAGTTAAGGACTGTTATAGATAAGCGAAGGAAGACCCTGATAACATCATTTGCTAAACAGTGTGGTCTCAAAGGCCTGGTGCGTGCGTGTGTGTGTGTCTGTGTGTGTGTGCCTATCATAACCATCACAAAATTGAGACTCTTCCATCCGGTACAGTGGAGCACACCTCCCAGCTACTCAGGAGGCTGAGGCAGGAGGATCTCGAGCTCAGGAGTTAGAGACCAGCATGGGCATCATAGTAGAGTAAATGAGAATATTTTCAGCACCCTAGACACCCACCCACCTACCCACCATGTGCTTTTCCCTGAGTATAAATTCCTCCCTCTACTGGAGGATACCACTCTCCTTATGATCACTGCTTTCTTATTTTTCCTTTATCATTTGATGTACCTACATGTATAATAATTACAGTACAGGAATATTAAACTGTATGGAATCATGTCATATGAATTCTTGTGGCTCTTGCTTTTGTTCATCACTGTCAGATTCACTCGTTGAATTGCATGTAGCTGTAGTTATTAATCTTCAGAGCTATATAATATTTTATTGCCTATAAAGTACCTACTGCTGGTAGGTAATTATTTATTCTGTTTGCTGATATTTTTGTCACATGGCTTGGTCACACGCACCCCACTGACTTCTACTACCAGGTGCGCATGAAGGGTCAAGGCCAAGAGTGGTCCCAAAGTCCTTTGCAGATCCTGATGCTGTCTCCTAATTATATGTCTTATTAGGCTTCGTCATTTCTTAATTCAGAATCCTTTGTCCTTCGGCATTTGGGGACTGCTTTCCGTGGCAGGCAGGATTGACACCAATGTCTCATTGTCTTGCAGCTTGCTGGGATTGCAGTCCTTGCCATTGGACTATGGCTCCGATTCGACTCTCAGACCAAGAGCATCTTTGAGCAAGAAGCTAATAATTCCAGCTTCTACACAGGTGAGGGGGAAGAGTGGGTGCTTCCTCCAACTTTGGAGACTCTGTGTTGACCCAGGAACTTGGGCCTGGGAAAGACTCTGGCCTGTCCCTTTCAAGTTGTGCAGTCTTTTGTGTGTGTATAATTCTGCCCGTGAATTTACATCTGACTGATGTGGTTTCTTTTCATGCTGGCTGCGTTTGACATCTTGACCATTCTGTGATGTGCAGTTGACTCTGGCAAAGTTGCTGCTACTCTTTAGGGTTTAAGAACCTCCATTCACATCCCTGGCACAAGCTCCTGATTACATGTCTTCTTAGGCTTCATCATTCTCTGAAATCAGAAACCTCTGTCCTTTTTCGCAGTACCAGGTGGCTTTTCTCCCCACTCTTTGGATAGTACTCAGACCCAGAGGAAGACCAGACTCCTAGATAATACTAGGGGAGGCTGGGAGTATAGGTCAGGGGCAGAGCATGTGCCAGGCATGTATCAGGACTTCAGTTTGATCCCCAGAAACAGTTAAAAAAAAAAAAAAAGTTAGTAGGGACAACCAGAAGAGACTGCATTGAACCCTTTGGTCCCTGGTACTGGGGTAAATGCCACGATGTTTAGTTTAATTTTGTGCTGTTGCTTTGCATTAGGGGAAAGGTTTCCATTTTAACATGCCTGTGATCCTTTCTACACCCAAGCTCCCTGGCATCTTTTCTAGCTTCTTTCTCTCCCTCTTGTGGATCAGTTTCTCTAAAGGGAAAGGAGACTCAGCCTATCAAATACAATTTCCCAGTATCTGAGGAAACTCAGACTCGATGATTCCACTTCATGCCGAGTTTAGGGTAGGAACCATCTTATTTGCTAGAAACCAAAGAAGTTTCCTATTTTTAGGATGATGCTGTCATGTCATGTCATGGGGCTGCTCAAAGTGTAAGTTTGGACACTTCCTTCCCACCCACCAAAGTTATTTTTGCAAAAGACAGAGAAAACAGTCTGATGAGGGTTATCTCCCAGGCCCCGGGGACAAGGAACCAACCACACTGACCTTCTTTTGCCCACCTCCCTGAGGCCAGGCTGGAACCAGGTAGGCAGGGAGGGGGTCTTTAGAAACAGCCCATTTGGTTACATAACCACTGAGCCTGTGGATAGTTTTCCTGCTTTTCATTGTTAGCTGGGTTTATTTATTTTGGGGGGTGTGGCTCCCTATTGTCAGAAAGAACGAAAGCAAAGAAAAGCTGAACTTTTTTTTTTTGTTTTTTAACTACACACAGAGTTTTTAGGAAGCAGGTTTCCATAGTGCCCCAACTTGTTTTAGCAACCGAGCATTTTTGTGAGTATACGACAGGCTTGGAATGCCACCCTGTAGAGCAGGAGGGGGTGGGGACATGAGGGGGCACTTGCACAGAGGAGCAGAGAGCAGGGTGAAAGGACATCCTTCACACTCTGCGTACTGGCACACAACGGAGCCCTGAGCAGGACTGGACACTGCTGCAGGCTGTTTTCCCAAGCAAAAGCCCCATAGGATACCCATGTGTGTCCCACAAGGGGGTCCTCAGCACCCCATTGCCCTGGCTGCTCCTACCCACCCAGGTTTTCCCTCTGGTTATCCAGAGCTCTTGGGCTAAATCTACATATTTTTTCAGGGAGGGTCACTAGCATTTTTGAGACCCTTCCTCGTGCGTCATTCACTGTTTTACACTTACCGTTACACTGTTACCCAGTTGAATTTCCATAACTGTGAGAAGCAGGGAATGATTCCCGTCTCACAGATGAAGAAACCAAGATCTAGAGAGGTCGAAGAATGGTCCAAGCTCATGGTCCTCAAGCAGGACTGATGCCCACACCCAGGCTACTTCTTGGATTATCCATGTAGGTTGTGGGGAGAACTCCCCATGTAGGAAAGAAAGAAGTGTCACTGACTGAATGCCCCCTTGACAAAGACAGATTAGGGTTCTCTTGGCTTTTTGACATCACACAAATTGTGGTCAGTGGAGAGAAGCCCCTGTGCCCATGGCCCCAGCCACAGGTGACAGGTGGGAAAGCCATGCAGGGGAGTGATGACCTCACAGTTGGAGGAGCCAGATCTGCCTCTGGGAAGCTCTGAAGGTTCAGATCCTACAGGTTATTGCAGGGCCCTGCGGTGACCAGTGGTCCTACCTGAAGTGACCAGGAGGGTTATTTGAAGACATAATTCCGGAGACACAGCGTTCCCTACCTGGAGTCTAGGAGCTACTATCCCCTTAGCTCTGCCAATGGAATACAGCTGGTTCCCTTCTTCATGCAAAAGACAGCCTGGCCTTAAAGAAGATTCTGCTTCCCCAAGCCTGGGGTCCAGGACTCGAGACATTAGAATATCATCAAACTGAGTGGCTGCTTGCAAATGGCTGGGACCTGTCTCCATGTCACTGAATACTTTGAGAAGCTGAATAATTGTTGTCCATGGGCAGAGGGCCAAGGAGGCTTCGTCTCTGTCTCCTTCCCCACGGGGCTGAGACCAGACTTGTGTGTGAACTCATAGTCCCCTCCCAGCAGATGAGCTCAGAGTGCCAGCTACACCCTGGCTGCTGTCCTGACATCATGGGGTGACCGTCCCTTGCACTGTGGCATAACTGTCTGCAGGGCCAATCACAGGCCATTCTCAACATGTAGCTGACTCTCCAGAAAGCCTGAGTGACCCAGGGTGTCTTTCTCCAGCAAGGCGCAGCTTGCACAGTAGAGAAAGTGCATACCCAGGCAGAGAAGCAAGGGGGAAAACACTTTCCAGCGATCAGAACAGTTCAGAGTGAGTCCAGAGCAGCGGACGGCCTTATACGGGCCTTCTCTGCAATCCGGGCCGTGGGAGGCCCGCCCGTGAGCAGTATCCATAATCCTAGGCTGCAGGCATGTGGGGGACTTCATTATCTTGGTCCTAGTCAGCAGCTCTTCCTAACTCCTTGGTGTCCTTCCAGAACCATGGCCACTGAATGAGAATCTGGGACTCTTCAATCAGAGGCCATGAGTGTCCAGCCCTCCCTGGGACCGTCCCTGCTTATAATACATTTTCGGACCACGTGGCCCCTGCCTTCAGTAAGCTAGCTTGTGGCCTGCAGCCCTTTGGCTGCTCCATGCATGGTTTTCCCTACCTGAGACTGGCAGAGCTTACACACGGGAGCTGCTCTAGGAGAATTACCGTGCCCACAAATTCCAGTGTGCTGCTTGTTAATGAGAACAGCCATCCACAGGAGGGAGAGGAACCGAGAGAGAGAGAGAGAGAGCTGTTGAAGGGACAGAGTTAGGGCTTTATGAGCCCCTGATTAAATGATGGGAGATAATAAAGTGTAGCAAGCCAGGAGAGGCCAGGGACTTGGCATCTGTCCTTCCCACCAACAGGAGTGAGGAATGCTGTTTGCCAGATGGGTTAAGGCCTTGATGGGAGACTGATGTGTACCCTCCTAGCCTAAGCTGCGACCCCTGAGACAGGTGAAAAGAATACTCTGTTGCTTATGTAAAGGACACCCTGGCATATGCCACTGCAGCAACAATCTTTTTTTTTATAACTAGGCCTATAATGTCAGCCTGAAAAATAGCAGAATAAACAACCCTTAAGCAATTTAACATAGTAATCCTGGAGAAGGCCCTGTGACGAACAACTTTTTCCATGAGTCAGAGAGAAAGCTAACATTCATTGTTTTCTGAAGGAGAACATTTTGTCATTTCTCATTGCCTCCCTCTGCTAACTAGTGTGGGGTTCAGGCTGTAAGCAGCTTTATGAAAAGGAAGCACTAAACTGTCTCTTTAAGAAGCCAGTCAAGGGGGCTGCAGCGGTGGCCTGGAGGCTAGCACTTGCCTGGCATGCACGAGTTACACGAGTTCAAACCCCAGCACCCATGTATGCAACAAAGTGTCCAAGGAATGAAAATCACATGAAAAACTAAATAAAAATTGCTTCTCTTTCTCTCTCCCTCTCTCTCTCCCTCTCCCTCCTCTCTTTCTTTAAAAAAAAAAAATGAAGAAGCAGCCAGCTAAGGGGCTGGAGCAGTGGCTCAGTGGTTCTGGCACTTGCCTGGCATGCACACCAACACGGGTACACACCACATACACAAAGAAGTGTCAGAGCAGTGAAGGCCACATGAAAAACTAAATAAAACTGATTGTCTTTCTCTCTCTCTCACTGTCCATCTCTCTCATTAAAAAGAAAAAAAGAAAAAGCAGCCAGCCAAGCCCTGCAGTGGTTACGTGACTTCTTGGGAGGGGAGACCTTCCCTGCTCCTGAAATCCCCAGGGACAGCTGCTGAGGGCTGAGTCTTCATCCCCATCCAGAAAAGGCGAATGCAAGGCACACCACATCTTCAAATATCCAAGCCAGATTTAAAGACAACTGAGACCCTTTATTTTCAAATCTTCCTCTCCTGAGCCCTAGAATGAATGTTTAATATTAACCAAGAGGACCATTAAGAGAATGTTCCCTCTGCATGGGAAATACTCTTCTTTCCTGATTCACTTCCTGTTGACCCAACTGTCCCAGCTGCTACCAGGGTCACCCGGCTTCTACCCTGGGATGTGGACTTGGAGAAAACACGGGTGTATGTTTTTCCCCACTCGCCTGTGTGTTTTGTGTGCTAGTAAATCCTTTTGATCTCTTAATATCTCCCACTTTATTCCTTCCCTGCTTTGGAGCTCAAAGAAGTGACCTCATCCTTCACTGTCTTACCCCAGTGAGATAAGGAGAAACTGGGGCCATTCTACTGCCTCGCTCCCTGGTGTCCCCATGTTAGGGCCAAGAATAGAGGGAGGCTACCCTCCTCCCCCAGGGCCCTGTGCATGGGCTGCACTGCGTCCCCAAGTCCAGCCTGTGTCCCCACTATATTTGACTGCCTCAGAGGACAACTCGAGGACAAGCTGCGTTTGTCCCCTTGCCCAGTCTGGGCCAGGCATGCGCTGGAACAATACCTATATTCATACAACATGGGGTTTGCCAGTAACCCCACGTGACTTGACCTCACGACAGATGTGGGGGAGAAGGGGAAGGCACAAATGCTCCCTGTGTGTGTTCTACTCTCTGCTGCCCGTGAGCCTCAGCTGCAGGCAGACTGCATGCTTGGTTGCCTGCAAAGCCTCTGCCCTGAGTCCTGCAGATGTGGGACACTGAAGTCACTGTCACCTGCAGAGAGTTCTCATTGCATATTCTGCTGTGCATTGTGGGGGGAAAACATCACACCTCTCTCTCCCTTTCCTTTACAACCCCTCCTTGAAGGAAGTCTCTGGTCCCAGTTAAAGAATAACGGGAAGCAGCAGGATGTACTGTTCATCACTGTGGTTATTAATAATTGTTACCCACCACAGCTTGTATTTGCTGTGCATCTGCAGATCATCATTT
>PVKS010034649.1:0-20704 GCA_004027875.1 Aplodontia rufa
CTCTTAAATTAAGGATGGGTAAAAGAGGAAATGAGAGCAGAAATTAAGAATTTCTTGGAATTGAATGAGAATGAGGAAACAACATACCGAAACCTCTGGGACAGTATGAAGGCATTCTTAAGAGGTAAATTTATAGCACTGAGTACATACATCAAAAATCTAGAAAGAGATCAGATAAATAGTCTTAGGCTTCAACTCAAACAACTACAAAAGGAGGAACAGTCCAACCCCAAATCTAACAGAAGACAGGAAATTACCAAAATCAGAGCTGAAATAAACAAAATTGAGAACAAAAACCTATACAAAAAATCTATTAACAAAACTAAGAGTTCTTTGAAAAAATAAACAAAATTGACAGACCCCTTGCCAACCTCACCAAAAGGAAGAACAAAATGAAACAAATCAACAAAATCAAAGATGAAAATGTGGATATCACCACAGACTCATCCAAGATCAAGAAGATTATCAGAACCTATTTAGAAAATTTATACTCTGCCAAGTTTGATAACCTGGAGGACATGGACAAGTTCTTAGACTCACATGACATCCCCTCTTTAACACAGGAGGATATTGAAAATCTAAACCAACCTATCACAGATAGCAGAATTGAAGCAGCAATCAAAGCTCTCCCACAAAAGAAAAGCCCAGGTCTGGATGGATATATGGCAGAATTCTACCAAGCCTTCACAGAAAAACTAACACTGATCCTGTACAAGCTCTTCCAGGAAATTGATAGAGTGGGATCACTCCCAAACACTTTTCATGAAGCAAATATTACAGATTCCAAAACCCAACAAAGACACATCAAGGAAAGAAAACTACAGACCAATTTCCCTGATGAACATTGATGCAAAAATCCTTAATAAAATTTTAGCTAATAGGACACAAAAGCACATTTAAAAGATAATACATTATGATCAAGTGGGCTTCATTCCAGGAAAACAAGGCTGGCTCAACATACGCAAATCAATAAATGTACTTCACCACATAAACAGAATTAAAAATAAAAAACATATAATCATCTCAATTGATGCAGAGAAGTCATTTGATAAAATTCAACACCACTTTATGCTCAAAACTTTGGAAAAGATAAGGATCAAGGGAAGACATTTTAACTATGTCAGATCCATTTACAACAGACCCATAGCCAACATTATCCTCAATGGAGAAAAACTGAAAACATTTCCACTGAGTTCAGGTACCAGACAAGGCTGTCCACTTGCCCCACTCTTGTTAAATATAGTCCTTGAAACCCTTGCCAAAGCCATCAAGCAAGACAAGGAAATGAAAGTAATTCATATAGGAAAAGAGGAAGTTAAGTTATCTCTATTTGCTGATGACATGATTCCATACTTAGAAGACCCAATAACATCGGCCAGAAAACTCCTAGATCTTATAGGCAATTTTAGCAAAGTAGCTGGCTACAAGATCAACTCCAGTAAGTCACTAGCATTCCTTTACTCCAGCAACAAATCCGCAGAAGAAGAAATCAGGAAATCTCTCCCATTCACCATCTCCTCCAAAAAAATAAAATACTTGGGCATTAACCTTACAAAGGATATTAAGGACTTCTACAAAGAAAACTATCAAACACTAAAAAAAGAAATTACAGAAGACCTGAGTACATGGGAAAACATTCCATGCTCATGGTTAGGCGGAATCAATATAATAAAGATGGCCATTCTACCCAAAGCCCTATTCAGATTTAATGCAATCCCCATCAAGATACCTATGGCATTCTTCAGAGATATGGAAAAAGCAATTCTCAAGTTCATATGGAATAACAGGAGACCCAGACTAGTCAAAACACTACTCTATAGAAAAGAAGAAATAGGGGGTATCTCAATCCCTGACCTAAAATTATACTACAAAGCTGTAGTAGTAAATACAGCATGCTATTGGTATCAAAATAGAACTGAAGACCAGTGGAATAGAATAGAAGATCCTGAGACAAATCCCCATATCTTTAACTAATTGATATTTGATAAAGGGGGCAAAAGCATAGTGTGAAAGAAAGACAGCCTGTTCAACATATGATGTTGGTCAAATTGTACAGCCATGTGTAGACAACTGAAGCTGGATCCTTATCTTTCACCCTGCACAAAAATTAAATCAAAATGGTTCAAAGACCTGGATATTAAGCCAACAACTTTAAACTTACTAGAAAAAGAAGTAGGATCAACACTACAGAACATAGGAGTTGGCAACTACTTCCTTAACAAAACTCCCATGGCTCAAGAAGTATAGTCAAGAATAAATGAATGGGATGCAATTAAACTATAAAGTTTTTGCACAGCTAAAGATCTAAGCAAGAATAGCAAGAGAGAACTTACAGAATGGGAGAAAACCTTTGCCTGATACACCTCAGACAGAAGGCTAATATCCAGAATATATAAAGAACTAAAGAAACTCAACACCAAAATCACAAACAATACAATCAATAAATGGTCTACGGATCTTAAAAGAAACTTCTCACCAGAGGAAGTCCAGAAAGCCCATAAATATGAGAAAATGCTCTACATATCATTAGCTATAAGGGAAATGCAAATCAAAACTTCAATGAGATACCACCTCACTCCTATTAGAGTGGCAAAAATGAAAAATTCTAACAACAACAGATGCTGGAGAGGATGTGGGAAAAGAGGAACACTGTTACACTGCTGGTGGGACTGCAAACTGGTTCAGCCACTATGGAAAGCAGTGTGGGGAATCCTCAAAAAATTAATGATGGACCACCTTATGACCAGCTATCCCACTCCTAGGTATTTTCCCAAAAGAGTTAGAATCAGCATATTATAGTAATATGGCTTCATCAATGTTTATAGCAGCTCAATTTACTATAGCTAGATTATGGAACCAACCCAGATGCCCCTCACTCGACAAGTGGATACAAAAATTTTGGTACATATATACAATGGAATACTACTTGGCCATTAGAGAAGATGATATTATGGCTTTTGATATCAAATGGATGGAGATGGAAAGAATTGTGCTAAGTGAAGTATCCCAATCTCACAGACTCAAGGGCCAAATGGTATCTCTCATCTGTGGAAGCTAGAATACTTCATTCATCAGGAAGCAGTATGTTAGATGGCTATGCTAATAATAACTTCAAATTGTATGATTCTCAACACAACAAGATGATGACTCCCTAGGATACTTGGAGGCATAGGGAGGGGGCAGGAGGGAGGGTGTAGGAAGAACTCCTAGGAGACTGGAGGATGGGAATATGGAGGAATCATTCCAGAAGGAGATCTCTGTCCTCCACGAGATATCCATTTAATTCAAGAGTTCATCTGGGGGAAACCGCAACAGGGGGGACCCAAGCTGGGCATCCATGATATGGCATTAGCCCTGGATAACTAAGTATATATACATTGGTTCTTGAATGTTTGATAATGTTTTCCCCTCAGTTGTATCTCTATATCCATCTAATACAAAAAGAAATACTAAAGCAAAGTCTTACCATATCTGGGAAACCTTACCATTTATATGATATCATATAAAACATATTCACTGAAGAGTACAAAACAGGTATATTTTCCCCTCCTTTATTACTTGGTTCCTAACTAGCAAGAATAGTTGATAAAAACATATGGTCAACACAAATAGCTGCAGAATTATAATTATTTGGTAAAAGGCAAAACCCAACCAGTATTTTGTAACAATATGACCTACTTCTCAAAAACAACTTTCTTCCCATTCATTCCCCCCACCCCAACACACACACACACTCCCCCCTCCCCCTCTCCCCTCTACCCTCTCCTCTCTCTCTTTAAGGACATAAGAAGTTCTGCAACGGAGCAGGTAAGCATTCTTAATGCAAAATGTTATTAGTACCACCATGTAGCTATTCATCTAAGGTCAGGTTTTTCTAACAGTGCTGTATTTATTCCCTCCCTACAAAATCTGTCATGCTGTGTCTTAATAATTTTGGCCTTTTAGTCCTCATAACATGATAGCATAATATGACAGTCTATTCATGGTTTAGTAAACAACTAAACTCTCTAGATTCCAAAAGTCAGTAATAAAACTAATTTGAAATGTCTCACTTCTCTGACCAAATCTCATTAGTGATGATTTAAAAGAAACACAAGAGGTTTGTTAATCCAGTATTTCACACTTCAGCATGTTAGGGGATCTTTATGTATTACTGACTAGGATTTATTTTTATTTGTTCATCACAGGCTTACATATTGGAGGGAATCATTGTTACATATTCATTTATAGATAGATATTCACAAAGTTAGCCAGTGCTAGTCCAGGATCTTCCCCCTTCGACCAATTCCCACTCCCATGTCTCCTCTGCTTTACCCCCATGTTACAGATTGTAATAAACACATGCATGCGTATTAATTTTTGAATTTTATGATCTTCTCTGACCACCTGTGTATAGTTGGCTTCTCATGGGAGTTGAGGGTTCCTAGTTACACTGATAACCCCCTCAATCCATCCTTCCCCCATTGCCTCCTCCCTTCTCCCCTGACTTTCACAGTTACGGTTCGCCCTGCTTATGTGAAAATTCACTTATGTTGAGTTTATTTAAGCTTAGCTAACTTTCAATCTATTTTAGATTTTACTCCAGCTTCCACATATGAGAGAAAACATTCGGCCCTTAAGTCTCTGGCTTTGGGATATTTCACTCAGCTTAATTTTCTCCATCTCCATTCATTTGGCTGCAAATGCCATGATATCATTCCAATAGAGTAGAACTCCATTGTATGTATACACCAGCTTTTGAATCCACCCATCCAGTGAGGGGCATCTGGGTTGGTTCCATAGTTTAGCTACAGTGAATTGAGTTGCTATAAACATTGATGAAGCTGTACCCCTGTAGTATGCTGATTCTAGCTTTTTTAGGAAAATACCCAGGAGTGGGATAGCTGGGTCATAAGGTGGTTCCAGCCCTAGTTTAAGGAGTCTCCACACTGCTTTCCAGAATGGCTGTACAAGCTTGCAGTCCCAGCAGCAGTGTGATAGTGTTCCTCTTTCCACAACCCCTTCAATATCTTATTGTTCATGTACTTCATTTTTGCCACTCTGACAGGAGATGGAATCTCACTGAACTTTTGTTTTGCATTTCTGATTGCTAGTTATGTAGAACACTTTCTCATGCGTTTATGGTCTTTTTGGACTTCCTCCATTGAGAAGTTTCTATTTAGTTCCCTAGCCCATTTATTTATTGGATTACTTATGTTTTTGGTGTTCAGTTTTTTAAAAAGTTCTTTGTGTATTCTGGATATTAGCCCTCCATCCGAGGTAGAGCAGGCAAAGATTTTCTCCTACTCTATAGGTTCACTCTTGATTAATTCTTTAGCTGTGTAGAAGCTTTTCAGATTAATATCATACCACTCATTCTTGGCTTTAATTCTTGCACTATGGGAGTCTTGTTAAGAAAGGCAGTGCCTACATTGATTGACTAGAATTTTTTGGCATGACTTAAAAATGAGTTCCCATAGGAATTGCATGACCACCCAAGATTAACAAAATACCATTCAGAGAAACAGTATAATCGTCATCAATTGTTACAATCCAAAGGTGTACAGTGATCCCCACATTCAAATGTGAGTAGAGAAACATTAAAGTCTTAGTTTTAGATGTTTATCTGATTCTTGTGGTACCTAATCTGGATCAAGCACCAAAAAGAGAAAAACTTTGGTAATGTGTTAATTCCTTCAGGTGCATACAAAACATTTAATTACCCTAAAGAATATTTAGGAACATCAAGTTGAGCATTAAAGTTGCATATAGTCATGTTGCAAAAATCCATCACCAAAATTAGCCCCAGGATCTGCTCTTAAATTTATCAGACTTTAGCCCTACCCTTTCAATAAATAGCAAGGGAAGAGCCTATATTAAATGGCAATAACACAAAGGAGATGGGAAAAGAATGGACATAGTGAAACACCATCAAATGATCAATGTACTCCTCCAGGGTGCTGCCCTCCAAGGTCCTCCTAAGACAACCAGCACATTCCTAATATTTCTGTGCACTAGTGTGGATTGGCATAAATCACCCTGAGTTTTGTAAATCAAATTTGCCCTACGTAACCTTCCTTTGAAGGGTAAGAACTAAGTTTAATCGTTTTCCCCTTTCTCATACATTGTTTAGATCCTACCTTAAAACGCCCTAATCAAAGAGAAAGAAGAATAATTATAACTTCACTTATACTACATGGCATTTTTCCTCAGGCCCCTTACTTATCTCGTTTATATTCTGTGTGTAAACTCATTTAGTAACACAAAACAGGCAAATAATAAGCACAATTTTTACATATCAAGAAAGGCCAAGTGGCTTGTCAAAAGTCCATCCGGCTAGTAAAATATAGGACCAGATTTCTAAAACTCAGGCCATCTGGTCCCATAGTCTGGTCTCTTCCTTTTTGGCTCTTCTGTCCATGAGTATATTTAGTATCATTCATTTAATTCATATACAACATGTCTAAAGAAAAAACTGTGAAGACACACAAAAGATATCAGATAATATAAGAGAAATAAATGATTAGGAGGAGGAATGAATTTCAGAAATACCTTCTACAAAGAAATACAGGAGGGACTGGAGCAGTGACTCAGTGGTTACAGCGCTTGCCCAGCATTCTCAAGTACACAGGTTCAAACCCCAGCACCCACGTGCACAACTAAGTGTCAGAGCAACGAAAGCCATGTGAAAAACTCAATAAAAGTTGATTCTCAAAAAAAAATTACAGGCAAGTACATATAAAATCTATTTATGAGATGAATTATAATCTAATGTTATTTTAAGAAAAAAGATTCAAAATATTCACCATTAATATCATTTTATTTCTTAAATTGCTGCATTCACTTTTTCCATCCCTTTATTCAAACAAGTGTAAAATGCAGTGCTAGAATTGGGAAAACATCCCCCCCGCACACCCTGACCTCAAGTTTGTTGCCAATGTCATCGCCAAACAAACAGCTGGACTAAGCCCAAGTGTAGGCAATGGAAGAAGTATAGGAGGCTGCTGGAACACAAAGAGCACCTAAAATAGGTCCCATGTAGTCAGGAAAGGCTTCCCAGAGGACACAAAGCATACGCCAGACCTGAGGAATGAAGACAGTTGTTTATGTGTAGAAGAGAAGTTCAGAGGAAAAGGCACTTTGCAAAGACTTGAGTATCATGAATATTGTACCATCAAGGAACTGGAAAACATCAATATTGGCTAGTATGGACGCTTATATATTTCCACCCTCATCTTTACGATGTTCCATTTGTAAGGGCACATAATATGGGGAAAGAGCCCTAGATTTGGAGCCAGAGGGTTCGAATACACATTTCAATTCTCTCACTTCACAGTCCAATCTCACACAAACAGTACACCCTCACTAACTTCAGTCTCATTGAGAAAATAGTAATAATTACAACATCTAAATTAAGCAGTTTCATTGAAATTAGGGGGTAGAACAGTGGCCCAGCAATTGGTGCACTTGCCTGTCAAGTGCAAGGACCTGGGATCAAACCCCAGCACCACACACACAGCAAAGTGTCGGAGAAGCAAAGACCAGATGAATAAATAAAATTGATTCATTGACTCTCTTCCTCCTCCCCTCTTTAAAAAATAAATGCATACATGAGTTTGCATTTGAAAAAACTACTTGTACAGACATTCAATAAATGACAGTTTCACTTTCTAATAAAAAATTACATAGACTGCCTTTGCCTCAAGTGTTTATAAAATTTTGAAGTATTTGTGTTTATGGTTTTGAATCCATGCAACTTGCTCTGTGTGTTTTTTTAAGGTCTACAATTGTTTTAACTGATTATGTGATTCATACACAGAACTGGAAGAGATCCTAGAGATTCATTTATGGCTTCAAGGAAGGTCCTCATTACTGTCATTTGAGGCAGGAAAGTTCGTCACTGTGTGAGATGGTGCAGTGCACTGCAGGATACTACAGACTGACAGCCAGAGAACGGCAGCAACATCCCAAGTCATTGTGACAAGCAAAAATGAACCCACAGTTTTCCAAACATTTCCCTGGAGTTGTCACCTTGAGAACCCAGAGATTGATCAATCCATCCATCCATCCATCAATCTCTCTCTCTCTCTCTCCCTTTCACACTTTTGTCTGAAGAAAAATCTAAGGACAAAATGCTGAAGTGATTTGATTAGTAGGTATCAATAACAACCTGATTTTGTCTCTTGCTTTTTAGTCCAGGTTTTTCAAATCTTAATTAGTCCCACACTAACATTCCATTAAATTATTTTAAATTCATTTAAAGCTTCATATACAGTCAGTCCTCCCTATCCACTAATTCACTGTCTCAAGAGTCAACCAATCTTGGATCAAAAATGTTCTAAAAATAAAAATTGTGTCAGTCCTGAACATGTATAGATATTCTGGTGATTGTTCCCTGAAAAATATAGCAGTATAGCAGCTATTCACACACATATATACAGGAGAATGTACCTGAGTTATGTGAAAATACTAGACCATTTTATATACAGACTTGAGTGTCCAGATTTTTGGTATTTCCAGGGGAGTCCTAGAACCAACCCCCTGTAGATACCAAAGGATGACTGCATGTATTTCATTTAACAAATTCATGAAGACATTTCTGATTTAGTGCGGGGGGGAGAAAATGGGCCAGTTAGTTACTCCATCCTTGGTCAAGATTCCTTTCAGTGCATTTTTTTTCTAAAGAGAGAAGGACAGTGAGAGAGAAACAGAGAGAATCAATTTTTATTGAGTTTTTCACATGACTTTCATTGCTCTGACACTTAGTTGTGTACTCGCACATGCCGGGCAAGCGCCATAACCGCCGAGCCACCACTCCAGCCCCCTTTCAGTGCATGCTATTGTAACAAGAGTTTTATAGAAGCAGAATCTGAGAAAGTTTAGAGTCATTTTTTCATCAAGAATCAGTATAATATACAATCTCTGCTCTACCTTGCCCAAGCTACTATTGGATGTTACACTCAATCCATTGGTACATCATGACCCACACGCTAAAAATTTACTATAAATAACACTTCTCCCTAACTACTGTTCAGATAAGTTTTATAAAATAGAGTAATATAAACTTTTAGATAATTCTGTTTCCTAAAGATGCACACTTTTGCATTTTTCTTCACATTACATGAAGTACAGAATTTTTTGGAGGCATAGATTGTTTCTTAGATGCATTACATGTGGCTTATATTTTCAGAAGAAATATTTGCAAAAGTGTTCACTGGAAAGAAAACCTGTAGTTTGTGTCAATATAGCTTATGTAAACATCTCCAAACTCCAATGAGTATCAGAGTAGTATGTGTATTCATTCATTTCTAATCAGAAGTCCCAGGAACAGCTGTCTTTCTCCAAATTCCAAACTCAGGGATAAGAGTATTCATGAGTGTCAGTGAACTACCAAATCTGTGGTGATATTAGGAAGACAAAAGATCAATGGTTAATTCCACGAATTTAGAAAAGGATATTAAACTGTTTTCCACTTAACTTGAAGACTGAAAGAGAGGAAAGCCTGAATAACAGAATGCTAGACAAAGATCTTCCCACAGTTTGAGTCATAAAAACACAAATTCCCTCTTCAGAGGGAATTTCCAATGCCATGGCTCTGGAAGAAAAGTAATGGAAGCAATGCTTGACAGATTTCTTCCCCACCTACAACTCCATGAAACTACCCTCAAGAGAGGAAAATCTCAAACTATCTGCTTTCTGAAGTCCCAAGACATTGGTAACATCAAGTAACAGGGTCTGCTTTTAATAAATATGAAGAAAAAAGGTCTTTCAAATTCCTTCATCTACTTCAAACTTGATGACCAAGATTCCTCTTTTATTTGTCCTCTGCTCATTCTATCCCATATACATCAAAAAAGTCAAGGGTGGGATGGCATTATTCTTAAAATGATATTGTTTTTCTTATAAGTGTCATTCTTATTTAGTAGTCCCAAATCTTAATTAATGAGAAATCATAGCCTATATCTCCTGTCCCATAGTGCAATTAACAGAAAGTGGGATATTAAATATATAGATAGATATATACATACATACATATATACACACATCTATATCATTTTTATATTTGTTTTACAAGTTCTTTAAATTTGGTTTAAGTTTTCAAAATATGAAATATTAAAGAATGATACAACTGCTTACCATGCAAACATATTTAAGGAAAGCGTAATAGATTGTGAACACAAAGCTAAGCTTCAATAATCCATGTAGAATGTTAAATACCTCTCTAACCAAATGTAATAAAAACTGTCAGACATAACTTAAGGATACACCTTTTTAATTTTCCACATTAAAAAAGAGCCATGAAAGTTAGAAGTAAGGGAATCTCATTTGAATTACAATTCAGAGATGAAAGAAGGATGCTTAACCTAACTGATATTTTTCCAATAACTTGCAACACTTCTGAAAACTATTATATCCTCAATCTTCCTATATCACATATTCAGGTAAAATCTATCAGCATCTGTCTTATTAGATCATTTTACAATAAGTTAAACTGTTACCAAAAGTCTATCATAGCTCTTTTCCTTAATGTCATTATCTCAGTTAAATAAATCCCTAGAATTTAACATGCAAAATTCCCAATTCATATCCATTTCGTTATTATGCCACATGCAATGCATCATACATTGGAAGATCAGACCTTTTCAATAATCACAAAGCTTAAAATTATATTCACAGAGTAATTTGGTATTAATATTGAAGAATCTATCTAGAACATTTCCCCTATTGTCTTCAACCCAGATGAGATTACACTCATCTTGCTCCTACTTTGTTCTCATTTTTCTATTTTTTACTTTTATCTAAATCAGATTACTCAGCCTTGTTTTCCATATCCAGTCCCAAAATTTCCCCTTTGGGTCACCCTGCAGATTTAATTTTGCACAGATAGTAGCCAGAAACAAAAGCTAAGCTGGCAGCCTTAGTCCAGTCCTTCCCTCCCATAAGCTGATTCACAACTATTTAGTAGCCAATATTCATGAAGCATGCTTAATGAGGTTTCTACTGCCGCATTCCAAGTGCTTCATATATATTAACTCCTTTTACCTCTAAAATTTGTCTAAAATAAATACCAATATTACCTCCATAATGAAAAAACTGAGACAGACCACTTAAACTTATCCAAAGTCAAACTGCTAAGAGACAGCCGACTGGGATATTAAGAAACAAACTAGCAATAAAAACCATGTTTTAATAACTCTGCTATATTGACTGTTAAATGCCAGGCACTGAGGCAAACACCTATAATTTCAGCTTCTCAGGAGGCTCAGGCAGGAAGGTTCAAGGCCAACCTGGTTAACTTAACAAGACCTTGTCTCAAAATGAAAAGATAAGTGCTGGGGAAGTAGCTGAGTGCTAAAGTGCCCTTGGTTTCAATCTCTAGTACAAAAAGAAAACAAAACAGGGGGCAGGAGGGGGCAAAACAGTATAGTGTGGAACAAGTGTACAACCCCAGCTACTGCAGACACTAAGACAGGAACACAGAATGTTCAAGGCCACCCTGAACATTGCCACAAGGCCCTGCCCTGTCAAAACGAAGGAAGAAAGAAAACTAGAATGTTTGCTATACAAACAGTGCTGAGCCATGTGAAATAAATGCATAAGGCAGGGTAAAACAGTATTTGCCTTGTAAAAGTAACTTCAGGACGAGTCCTTGTCCTATTTTTCCTAGTATGCTGTTCTCATATATCAAATAGCTGGTGTATGTTGTTACTAAAATGTGCTTTTATGGAAAGTGAATGAGAAAGATAACATCCAAGTGTCATTAGTATCAACTTAAATCTTTCAAACATGAACCCAAATTATTGCTTTCTTTTAATTATATGTTGATATTGACGATATTCAAAGAGATAAAAGTAGAATGTCAATGCTATGAAAATGAAAATGTTTGATTATAAGGTTGTCACAAATTCATGTGTCCCACAAATGCTGAAATCTCAAGTTTAGAGTAGGTGCAATTGACATAACATGAACCAGCTGAGACTTTTGTTAACTGACTCCATTGCTAGCTGCTTTGATCCCATTTGGGTTTGTTATTTTCCCCCCTTTAACAAGAACCAGATGTCTCCTAAATGCAGATAGGAATGGCCTGAGAGACAGAATCATCTATTCTATAATGATAGAGTAAATCAAGGAAGTTTTTCAAGGCCTCAATATTTAGGGCCTCTATAGCACTAGTGAGTTAGTCTCAACTTGAGGCAACATTCAGGAAGAAAAAGAATTTGTTCCACCAACTTGTGCTAAGAAAGCACACCTGAGGCTCAAATACAAAGAATTCCTCCCATGCAAAAACTGCTGAAGAAGACTTGGTCTTGTTGAAAGAACATTGGCCTCACTGCTGAAAACCAGGTTTTAGGTAATTCATGATCCAGCTACGTGATCTGAGCAGTCTTTGTCCAAACTGGGACTCAGTTTACTCATTTATAGAATGGGAGGACTTGTAATAAATAGAGATGCATTCTAAAATAGTTTGCACTCTTAAAAATATTAAGGCTTAGGGGCTGGAGCAGTGGCTCACCGATTACGGCGCTTGCCTGGCATGCACAAGTACATGGGTTCAAACCCCAGCACCCACGTACATAACTACGTGTCAGGGCAATGAAGGCTATGTGAAAAACTCAATAAAAAATGATTCTGCCTCTCCCACTGCCCTCCCCCAAAAAAATAAATAAATAAATAAATACATAAAATTAAGGCTTAGAAAAATAAGGGGTAAACAACTTAAATGCATATTTTGCATCCAAAATTACTCAGGCTAAGTGAGCACATTTTTTAATGATTTAAATAACATTTTCTGAGAAGTCCTTGTGACCACCTAATCTTCTTTCTCTCATTACTGTTTTTCTCTTCCTGGCACTAACCACCACCTGACAGTATGTGTTTGTCTCTATTTTATGTTCCCTTGCAGTAGGCAAGGGAACTTGGACTTCTTTCATTCAGTGTTGGATCCTGTCCACTTGCAACAGTGACTGGTATTGATTAAAAGTGAATTTTACCCCATCCTAATTACTATAAACATTAGTAATTACTAAAAAAAAAAAATCAGCATTATGGTTTTCAATATACCTCTTTTAAATATCTAATATATTATTCTTAAAACATAAAACATTTTCATCTCATGTTATTGCCAAGTCAAATAAAAATTTATAGAAAGCAATTTCTATATAAAATTTAAAACAAAACCATTTTCATTAGAATATTGTTGAAAATAAAAATCGCTCTGAAGTTGTGAAAAAAGTGCTTAACTCTGACTCTCAAGGTTTTTCTTTCCTCATGAGTTCAGTTTAACAGACTATTGACACTCAACTACAAAGTAGGTGCCGTATGGTCTGAGATAAATTAGATATGATCCAGAGTTTAGCAGGCATAAGGAATAAACAGATAATGCCACCTGAGAAACAGACAAGAGATATTTAGAATACACGTAGCCTCCTGCCTAAAGAGTGTAGTTCCCAAAACATTACTACGAGTCTACTTTGTTGAACCATAACAGAGAAACTTCTTCCTGTATGAATGCATAAAAATCTCAAGAAAAGTGCTTTATTATTTAGCAAGAATGATTGTTCATTTGCTTTGTGTATGGTCTTTATTATGCATTTTAACACAGATGTGTTTAATAAGTTCCATTAAAGACATTGGAGAAGTTGAGTTTAATATTGCAGTAATTTACATGCTGGGTAATATCTGCGGGAAGATAAAAATATACAATTGAGGACACAAATACACTTGTCATAAGACAACTTCTTCACTTACTGAATTTTGAAGATGCTTGCTTAGTCCATCCACCATATGCTATACAAAAGAAAAAATTTTAGTGCCCATGCATTTTACCACTTATTAAGAATTCTATAAACGAGAAGATTGAGCTCCTACTAAGATAAGGGATTTGACTATTCTACAATTTCTATCAATCAAGAAAAGAGACAAGTTCTGGGAATTTTAGTTTTGGACGATTATGAGTCACCCTGAAGATTGACCTTTTAATCTCTCTTGGTCCAAGTTGTTGTTTTTTTTTTTTGGTTTTTTTTTTTAATCTTAGAAGAAAAAGAACAAAATGAACTAGATAATTCTATGGTTTCTTCAAGTTCTGAGTTTTCCAAGCATGTGTCATGAATAATTTAAACCTTGCTATTACTTCTCCAAATAATTGAGCTACAAACCACTACTTGGGGCCTGAAGATAATCCAGTACTTTTCCTTGTACAAATGCTGTCAGCCATACTACTCAGTGAGATACAAGGCTTATAACATTAACCAAAAACACTTTAAAACAGGAAAAAGTACCTATCAGTACAAATAAGACTGGCTACCAAAAGACTGCCATGTTCTAGTGGTCTCTGAACCTACATGGTAATTTGAATCATTAGGAATTAAAACACACACACAACCACAGAATCTCAGCATGGGATCCAGAATTTTCTTTTATTTCCACCAGAGATTTTGATATTTGTAAACACTGTACACAACAAATGTTATGAGCTTTGAATACTGAGGAGCCTCTATTTCAAATCAGTTTGGGAAAATGAATAATATGTATTTTTGAAATTGATTGTAATTTTTCTTTATCAGTCAGTAACTGTTCAAACAAAACTGACAGTAATAATTCCTTAGAGGTATGAAAATCAGTCAGACTTTCCATACAGCATGTGAATTGCATTCAGATACTCATATTTTCTCCAAGTCTCCTAACAATTATTACACCTTATACTTGTATAGTGTTTTATGGAACACAATGTACTCCACATGAATCCTCATTTGAACCTTCCCTATATTATCCCCATCTAAAAAGGGAAATTGAAGCTCAGATAATTATCCCAGGATCACAAAAATAAGTAGAAACTTGAATATAAACAAGTATTTCTTACTCCAAATGCTTCTAATCACATAAATAGTAAAAGCTGCTCTTGACATAATATACCACCCTAAATCCATTAATATGCTTTTATAACTTTAACCCTACTTAGGAAAATTTTTATTCTATGACTTACAAATATTTTAATGTATGACCCTTGAGTCAGAATCACTTTTAACCCAATAGCTCAAATTAATATTACTATTTTTCAAGCCCCATTCAAAAACTTGAAGAGAATGCTGTACTAGGCATGGCACCACATGGAAGCTATTTCTCTCACGAGGAAGTAAACAAATCAGGATGTAACAGGAGAGAAGGTTATAGATAAAATCAGAAAACCAGCAACTGTAGCTACTAAGACAAATTTTAACTTCATACTTTAAGAAGAGCAGAGATGGGCTGGAGCGGTGGCTCAGCGGTTACAGTGCTTGCCTGGCATGTGCGAGTATACGACTTCAAACCCCAGCACCACATACACAATGAAGTCTAGATGCAACGAAAGCCACAGGAAAATCTAAATAAAATTCCCTCTCTTTCTCTGTCTCTCACTGTCCCTCTCTCTTTAAAAAGAAAAAAAAAAGCAGAGACTTTGGGTCAGACAAAGCCAAATTTAAATGCTGGCCATGGTGCTTAATAATCATATCTGCTTGAGTAAATCATATTGCAAATGAAGATATACAGGAAAAATCATACTGCATATGTTTCTGTAACTTCTGTAACAAATTACCACAAATTTAGGGACTTAAAACAACATAAATTTATCTTACATTTCTGAAGATCAGAAGCCTGATGCAGGTCTCCTAAATCCAGGGCCATGTTCCTTCTAGTAACTCCAAGGAGGAATCCACTTTAATTTTTTCAGTCTCTAGTAGCTGCCTTTATTCCTTGGCTTCTAATCTTTACTGTTTTCCAAGCCAGCAAAGACTCGGCACGTCCTCCTCTTCTCAAACCACTCTGATACTGACTTTTGCACCCTCCTCCACTTTTAAGGACTTCTGTGATTACATTGGCCCTACCTGGATAACCCAATGTAATCTTTCTATATTAAAGTCAGCTGCTTAGGAAGCTGTATCTGCTTCCTTAATTCCCCTATCCTCTGTAATGTAATAGATTCACTCATGAGTTTCAGGAGATGCAAATAATTAAGAGGTCCATGCAAAGCAGGGTGAGGTCTGAGAAACTTTCTGGCTCCACAGATTCCAGAATAATGCTCTCTGACCCAGAATAATAGATGGAATTTCTAAGATCACCCCACATAGTGAGGAACATTTAAGTGATGAAACATCTCCATTTTATACCCCCAGATACTTGTATAGCATACTTGATATTCACCAGAAAGCCATGCTTCATAAACCCTAGATTATTGATTTGCTCACCATAAAACAATTATAAAGTTGGGATATCATACTTAAGGCATCCACAGATTAAGAACATCTTCCTTCAAGATATTATCAGGCTGTTTACCTGGAGGTCCATTATTTTTCATGTTTTCAAGAGGATTATACTGGGCCCCTCATATTCTCTTTTTCTCAGCAAAAGGGCTCCCTTAATAATCAGAGAAGATTGTGTAACAAACAGGCCAGCTACTTTAATTCCAGCACCCTCCAGATAGACTGTTATGGAATGAGAAAGGATTTATTTATAGAAAATGTCCAACATGGTACCTTACATGTAATAGATGATTTGTACATGGTAGCTCATGGCCAGTAGCAATCATCACTCTGAGTGATAATATTCATTTTTGAGTGACCATAAGTCTTTATGCTTTCTTCATCCAGATATATAGACCCTAGCTATAATATGTTTATGCCTATAAGAAACACAAGTTAAAGACATTAAAATGCAAAGAATGAAGCAAATAAGGGATGTTTCACAGAGATGGTGGTGGATGTGATCATGAAGACTGGAGGTGGTAAGCAAGAGGAAAGAGAAAATCAGGATGATAGCTATGGATGTACTGCTTTTAGTGAGTGGCTATAAGGATTGGAAAGGAAAGAAATGAGAATTTCAGAGACTACTAGTCAAGGGCTTTGAATGTCAATCTAAGTAGATAGTAGTACACCCTCCTGTAGGGGATAGACTAATTGTTTTTTTAATTGAAACATAATGAAATCAGCCGTTAGGAAGGTTGATCAGAAAATGGGTTGGGCTTTTTGTTTGGTTTGGTTTTCTATTGATTATTTGTTTTAGAATATATATTTTCCATTTATCAAAAACAAAGTATAGATGATCTGTTCTCTGTTGTGGATTTTACTGATAAATTTGAGAAATCCTCCAAAGTCTAGCTGGTTTCTTTCAGAACTGTCATTGGAATCAAAAGATCTGGGTTTTCATTCCATTAATTAGCAAATAATGAGATAATTTCTCTAAGTATTAACTTTCTGGTCTATAAAAGAGAAATAACACATTATTTATTTAACATCATTTTGTTACTTAACATTATTTTCAACACATATTGGCACACAATAAATGGCAGATAATATTTTCTCCTATAGAATATGTAATCCTTCCCTTTAACACTGTCTTACTTGGCTTCAGCATTAACCATATCTCATTTTTAAACACACATAAGTTCAGAGCCCCCAAGAATAGTCTTCATGTTCTTGGAGGAACAGAAGCCTCCCACACCTCTGGAGTTTACCTTCTTCTCTGAGGAACAAGATAGCCAGTACCATTGACTATCTAGACATCGAATAAAAGCAATGATATACCCATGATTTTACAAGCTAATCTGGAATTCCAAAGTACTACTTGCTGCTCTCTCAAGGACTCCCAATGCTCTTTCATTCTTTTGCAGTTCATTACTTCTGAACAATAGATTAGTGTAGCAAAATTGCCTGAGAATGCCAGTTAGCCACTGCCCCAAGTCTCTTTTCATCCTAAACATATTGCAAAATGGACCTCCTTTGATATTTCTGTGTAATTTTTTGAGAAATACACACAAGTCTTGTATCTAGAAATATCAGCTAACTTACTCAAATGATTTTAGCCTTTTGGAGTTATAACTGTTAGCAGAGAGAAGAAATGTCAATGATATAGTGAAACAGATAAATAATACATCAAATACTCAATATCATCAAATTCAAACAGACTTTGATTGTTTTCTATTTTACATTTTCCCACTTCCTGGTGCAAAAGTGATTATGCTAATGTACCAATCAGTACCAGACCCTTTGGTTTATAGAATAGACTAGAGTTGGGATTTGACCAATGTTAAGCCAAAGTTCCAACATGGCCACTAGTCAGAAGTTTTCATGGCCATTTATTAAGCTATTGATCACTATCAAATAACTGGTCTGAATCCCTCAAACTCTCAGAAAGAGAATACGGTTATCCATTCTCTTGTATTTAGTGACTTTGGATCAGGTGTCCATCTTGGCCCGTTACTGAGTTGAACACTGAAATTGCAGGAGCTATAAGTAACAACAAGGATAAGACTTTAGAATTACAATTCAAAAGCTGATAGAATAAACAATATTGAAAGTGTGTGTGTGTGTGTGTGTGTGTGTGTGTGTGGTGGAACTCATCTATTAGGTAACAATTGATCAATATTGCTTAAAATACAAAGAAATGACCAAATACGCTTTGATCCTAGTAGCAAAGCATAGCTATGACTATGAAGGCTTGAAAGTAAAGACACTTGAATCTCTATTCCCAGAATAAGACAGAAATATTTCTTGAAGGAAACGGTCTTCCATGTGAAACTTCCAGCAAATCTTTCCCTGAAAAAATTACTAGTTTCTCAGAAGAATTTAAGATCATTCTCCCCTTCCACCAGATACACAGACAGAAGAAACAGCAGATAGCAGAAAATTGTGTACTGAAAATCACCGGCAAAGATAAGGACCACCCCTACAATAAACCCAGAAGAGTGAGTCTACCAAAGCCCAAAAGGATCCACAGTGAGAACATTAGTCTCTCAATCTGCCTAGCAACAAGAAGCACAATTCTCCAGAGACTGGCAGCCAGTGGTTCAGAAGAAATAGATCAAGACATTGTGGAATGGATCCAGAAATCTGGATAAGAGAGGGCCCCAGAGAACTAAGCCAACAGAACAACATGTGCTCCATTAAGAATGCCTGGCTACTTCTGGCCAGTGGAGCGATGCCAGATATCTACATGTGGTCAGAAAAGCTCATGGTATAAGCAAAAGATATGTAGATCACTTTGTCTGCATCCTAAACCTTAATTATACTCTCCATAAAGTGTGTAAATCAAAAATTCTCATACAAACCCTTTTTGCTATAAGGTACTGCCTTAAGTATCTTATTAGGTATTATTGTACATAATGTAGCTAATTCTAAGTGGATCTGACCAACAATATTCTTTATGTATTGCTATGCATGTAAAAACTGAATAATCTGCATTGCCTCTACCTCTTCTTCTGCCTCTTGGGTTAAAAAAATATAAAGGAGTACTACAATAATGTTTCCTCTCTCTAATACTTATTTCTGCTAGTGATAGTTTTTAGCTTAGATCATTTTAGTTAGCAGGAACCATTGCTTAACACTAGGTACACAATATATTTATATGAAATGAAACATCGTTTATGAGCTCAAATACAGACTTTTTTGCTACATTATGTGTTACATTGCTAGATAAAAACAAAAAGAAAAAACTAGCTCTGGCTAGTGCAATAAAGCTACCATCTCATGAATATATCATTTTTCAATCTCAGTTGTTGACTATATCTACAATCTGTGTACACATATAAAGCAGATCATTTACATGAATTGTTTAAATATTTTCAAGTAAATAACTCCCTAATACCTTTATCCTAGTGCATGCCTCCTCTTGCTTGTTTTATTAGCAAGCACACTTTATAGAATGCCTTTCTGAAAATGCAGCGCTGAGAGACGAGACACATGGGCAAGAAGATGGCAGGAAGGATATTGCTGATACAAGTTGAATATATAAATACATTAATCACACAGACCATGCTCCATAATTCAAGAGCTGACATTATACTGTGAGATCAGTTCAGCCTCTGGCTCTTGCTCCTGTCAACTGAACACATATTTATTAAGGGCATGCTCTCTACCTAGCACTGTGGTGAGCAGCTCAGTGGGGGCCAGGGAACAAGAGACCACTGCCTTTGTTGGGATGTTCAGATGTACACATGAAAAACAACTGAAGAACATGACCCTAGTACTGGTGTGATCTTCCTCCCTTTGACCAGTGACGTTTTAGGGAAGGTTCATTGTCTCTCATTACTGCTACCACAAGGCATTTAAGAGAATCAGGATGTAAGTCAGTTGTTTTTGGAATAGATCTAGGAAAAGAATGGGAAAGGAGAGGAAGAAACTAAAACAACTGATAAAGAAGAAAATATGAGCTCATGTACAAATGTCATTTTCTATGTCATTGGTTTTCCACATTAGCTTGGAAAATTAAGTCAGCTTTATTGGGCACTATAACATATTAAAACTTTGTACATGAAATCTGATGTAGATATACAGATGCTCAACATATAAAAATGTCATTTTTTAAGGTCCACGTCTGCTTGAGAATCAGACTAACAGAATTATATATTTGGAGTATAATAAAAGCCCCTGGGATTTGGTACTAGGCAGACCTCAGTTTGAATATTAATTCCCTGAATTCCTTATTTACCACTCATGTGCTCAAAGAAGAGTTTAACTCCTCAGAACCTCAATTTTCCTCATCTGTAGAACAAGGATAACTATATCTATCTTTGAAGGAAATAATGAAGATTAAAGTCAATGATATGAATAATTCCACCTATTACAGGGCCTTGCACGTAGCAATTACTTATTAAATGCCAGCTTCCTTCTTTCTAAGCACAGAGGTAACAGAAAACATAATCTAAAGCTTACAGTTAAGTATATTAAAAAGACATAATCATCCAAAAATAAAT
>PVKS010034650.1:5869-20815 GCA_004027875.1 Aplodontia rufa
AAAAGAGAGGGACAATGAAAGAGAGAAAAAGAGAATCAGTTTTATTTAGTTTTTCATGTGGCTTTCATTGCTCTGACACTTCATTGTGTATGAAGTGTTGGGTTTTGAACTTAGGTCCCTGCATATTCCAGGCAAGTGCTGTAACCACTGAGCCACCACTACAGTCCCAGATTCTTTTTTTTTTTTTTTTTTGAGAGAGGGACAGTGAGAGAGAAAGAGAAAGAATGAAAGAATCAATTTTATTTAGTTCTTCACGTGGCTTTCATTGCTCTGACACTTCATGTATGTGGTGCTGTGGTTCAAACCCTCGTCCTCGCACTTGCCAGGCATGCGCAGCAAATGCCGAGACACTGCTCCAGCCCCTTTTTGATTCTATTAATCCCAATTAAATAAATTATTTTCTGCTTTCCACCATTTGAGTGATTTAATTCGATTTTGGAGTCCTGATGACACATTAGCTCACTCTCCTCAGGAGTCTCAAACTCAAATATCTTCAGAGGCCAGCAGAGAACATGAATGTGTGGAGTAGGCTGGGACAACAGAGCTCAGTGAGGACTGTGGCAACTAGAAAGGCAACTAGAAAGGGGCATCTATTACTCTGTTATAAGCTAGCTGCCATGCGGGAATGAGTGCAGTGTGGTCACATCTTTCTATTTATTAAAAGAAACTGGATAAGTTGGGCGTGGTGGCATACACCTGTAATCCCAGCAACTGGGGAGGCTGAGGCAGGAGGATCACAAGTTTGAGCCCAGTTGCCCCAACTTAGCAAGGCCCTAATCAACTTATTATTTTTTTTTTTAAGAGAGGACAGTGAGAGAGAGAGTGAGAGACAGACAGACAGAGAAAATCAATTTTTATTGAGTTTTTCACATGGCTTTCATTGCTCTGACACTTAGTTGTGTACCTGGGTTGCTGGGGTTGAACCCATGTACTTGCGCATGCTGGGCAAGCGCCTTAACCACCAAGCCATCGCTCCAGCCCCCTAAGCAACTTATTGAGACCCTGTATCAGAATAAAAAATAAAAAGGTCCGGGGCTGGACTAGAGCAGTGGCTCAAGCGGTTGCGGCACTTGCCTGGCATGTGCCAGTACGCAAGTTCAAACCCCAGCACCACGTTCACAGAGAAGTCTCAGAGCAACGTGAAAAACTGAATAAAAAAATTGATTCTCTCATTCTCTCTCACCGTCCCTCTCAAAAAAAAAAAAAAAAAAAGTCATCCGGTGTCTTAGAGGGCAGGAATCTAGGCTGCATAGTTACAGTACATAATAATGTGAAATGACAGGGTTCTCTGCGCTTCTCCGCCCGGTCCCCGACCTTCTGAATGGGCACTGTCAGCTCCATCATTCCAGGGCACAGGCTCTGGGCCGGGCCAGGCACTGTCAAGGGTGGTGGTGGTGGTGAGCTTTCATCTCCCCCCAAATCTTTGTCACCTCCACCAGCCGAAGCTCCCCAAGCCACAAGCTAAGTAACAAGCTCTGCAATTGCGGCTGCGGACAAGCTCAGCCAGCGCCTCTGCAAGAGAGGGATCCAGGAGGCGCCGAGATACTCACCAGGGGGCAGCGACAGTCCCTACCGAGACCGGCGCGCGGGTGTCCCGGAGGCGTGTGCGCATGCGCCTGCCCCGCCTCTCGGGCGAGGGGGTGGGGCGGGCGCCGGGGCGGGGACCGTGACGTCAGGTGCGCGCGTGGCTCTGGCTGCGCAGGAACAGCTGGTGCCGCCGAGGGCGGCCGGCAGGCGGGCGGGCGTGGGGTGCTGGAGGCTGTCGCGGCCACGCTGCGGGAGCAGCCGCGGCCGCCGCCTTGCACCACTGCACCATGCCCGGGCAGCTGGAGCGTTGCGAGCGCGAGTGGCACGAGCTGGAGGGAGAATTTCAGGAACTGCAGGTAGGGCCGGACCGCTGGGTCCCGCAACTCTCCTGCCTGCGGTGCAGTCTTCCCCCTCCCAGCTGCCGAGCCCGGGCGCTGGGTGCTCCCTGCGACCCCGGGGGGCGGGTGGGCCAGCCCCTCCCAGCTCCTCCCAGCTCCCAGCCCTTCAGTCCGTTACCCTCCCGGGGCGCCCGGTCCAAGCCCCTCTTTCTCCCGCCCTCACCTGCTCTGTGCTTCGCGCACCTAATTCCTGCAGAAAGTTGGTTTATGGCCTCCAGGGCAAATTCCAGGCTGTGTCCAAGTGGAACAAGTCTGAGGGGCTGGTAGGTGCAAGGGTTCAAAGACAACAGCCCAGCACCCATCGCCGCAAGGGTCTCCCCTAACGCCACCCGCCACATCTGCTTTTGGCAGCTCGACCACCGCTGGTGGGGCAGCGTTGCCTTTCTGCAGCTCCATTTTGGGAGATGCGCTTAGGAACCTCAGTTCACCTTGAACCCCTAGACTGTGCTTGGGGAATAGGGAATCCCCATTTCCTGTCTTTGGGGACGCTGCTGTGGCGCCTGCCTCTGTAGGCTGCTGCAGGTTGAGTGTGTGCTACCGACGGAACCTGTCAGTTCTGACAGCCGGGCTGCCTCACCCAGTGATAGAGGCTGTACCCAACCTCACCCTTCTGGCCCAGATGGGGCGAGGATGGGTGTAGATGTCCCTTGAGAGGAGGCATTGCTGCCAGGAGTCCTGCAGGAGCTTTGTTCCTGATAGAGGCCTCAGCTACCTACTTTGATGACTAGAGAGGCCTCGGAAACCTTGGGAGATGAGCAAAAGGGACACAGGGGACATTCTTGATGTTCCCTTTCCAACCACAGGGTCGTTTCTCAGGGAGTTGTGCTGTTTGCCTGAAGTCACATCACATCCCCTGCTGGACTCCCCTCCTGTCTTCAATGGAGCACTGACATTTTTCCTGTCCATGCAGCAATTGTCTGTAGTTGGGTTGGCCTCTTACAGTGTCCAGAGGAGGGGAGAGGAGGTCACTCACCATGCTGTCTGTGATGAGGCTGTAGGTCCTGGTGAATGGATAGAGGGATGCTGGGCTACCTGGGCAGGAAATGTTTCCTCCATGTGCAGAGGATAAGGTACCCAGGACTGTCATCCCTTTCTTGGCCAGTCCTGTGTATGTGGGTTGGTTGGTGCCTCTCCTTCAGGTCCAGGACTTGGGTCCCTTGCAGTTCTAGGGGACCCTTTTGGTTCCACCTTCATGGAGAAAACTAATTTTTCTCCTCTTCTTACTCCTTTTTTTTTTTTTTTTTGTGATGTGGTTCAGTCTGGCCTTGAACTCCTGGGCTCAAGTGATCTTCCCATCTCAACCTCCTGAGTAGCTGGGATTACAGGCATACATTACTATATCCAGCTCAATTCAGCCACTTCTTTTGCTACTGGGGATTGAACCCAGAGCACTCTACCACTGAGCTAGATCTCAGCCCTTGTTATTTTTTATTTTGAGACAGGATCTCACTAAGTTGACTTGAACCTGTGATCCTTCTGCCTCAGGCTCTGAGTTGCTGGGATTATAGGCGTGCACCACCACCCTGGTTCCCTTAGCCACATCTTCAAGCTTTGCCCCACTGGGCTCTGAGCTCATGTCCAGCCATGGAGCCACAGGGTGGGTCTTAGGGTCAGGAATGGAAGAGAAGAGCAGGTATGTTGTATGGAGCTTCTGTTGTTGATAACACCTTCCCCTTACACTGTCTCAGACTAAAAGGAAGAGGAGCCTTCATAGCTATGCAATTAATGCAATTAACAGCAATTAGATAGCAAGTCTTGGCAAGCAGAGGTTGCAAAGAGTCCTTTGATTTGTTATGTTCCTTTTGATGTCTTGGGTGTTCAGGTGTGTCAAGGACAGAGGACTTGGGAACTGAGTCTGAATTTCATGCCCTGGTGTGCAGTAAGGGTTGTGGGAGGGTTCACTGAGTGGGAACAGTGACAGGTACACAGTTCTTCAGAGATGGGATGCTGGAGCAGACTGGATCCTACTTGGGGGAAGAGGAACTCTGCTGGTTGCAGGCTTTGGTGGTCAGCTGTTGGGTCAGAGGCTGGTGACAGATGACCTCCTGGGGTCATCTGTCACCAGATGATCCTAGGCTGGAGCAAAAACACTATCTACATCTTCAATTCACAGACTAGGAAGCTGAAGCTTGTACACGCTCATTGACTGAGCTGGGCTCACACAGCTTACTTAATGGTAAAATTGAGGCTAGAACTTTGTTCTTGAATGTCGGGAAGCTCCTCTCTGTCCTCACTTGTGGGAGCTCTGGACTCCTGCTCTGAAAGTCCCTGGCGCTATGCATGTGATGGGTCAGGTTCCCTTGCGTGTATTGGACAGAGGCTCTGACCTGAGACAGTTGTTGGGAACCAGGAGATAACATGGGGCGGGGGGTGGGAGGAGGCTGCAATTGGGAGGGTCAACAATAGAAAAGATTTTTTTCATCAGAAATCCTAGTCAGCCTAAATTTTCCTACATTTGCCTGAGAATCATGTTTGCCTCTGTCTGATTCTGGTGTCTTTGTGTTTCCTTTCTCTCTTTTTGAAATGAAGGAAAGAGGAAGCCCAGTTCTCAGACCCTGGAGGATTTGAAAGGTCTTTGGGACTCCCCCTCCTGCACAGAAAGCCCCAACATAGGCAGGGGCTTTCTAGAGGAAGCTTTTGTAGAGGATTGGTTTTCTTTGGACTATGATTTGCATCTGTCAGGATCTTAGTGGACTCTGGGGAAAAGTTGTTGCCATGACGACATGGTTTTTGGGTGGTTGGGTTTTGGCCATGCTGGTGATTTGATTATCAGGCTGAGAACCTGGCCCCCTGACCTGTGGTGTGACCACAGAAGGTCACTTACACACACATGTCAGGTGACTTAATAAGTTCCTGCCTTGCACCACTGGAAACCTGACCCTGCTGTGCTTCCAGCCCAGGAAGGAGGTAGTCCAAAGCAACCTTTCCTAAAACCTGACCTCACAGGGTGATAGGGACCTTGTAGGCCATTGCCAGTGAAATGGCCATCTCTCTGGCTGCTTAGAGAATACACAAGGAGGGGCTGGGGGTTGTATCAGTGTAAGTGCTTGCTTAGCGTGCATGAGGCCCTGGATTCAATTCCCAGCACTGCCGAAAAAGAAAAAAAAAAAAAAAAAAGCCCGGGAGGTGGGCTAGATGCAGGAGGGTCTGTGTTATCTCATTCAAACCCCATGAAACAGATCCTATTTCCCCATTTTACAGGGGATAAGTTGGTTACCTAAGGTCACATGGCGTATAAGCACCGGAGCAGGGATCTGAGCCCCGACTGCTGAACAGCAGCCTGTGTTGAGCACCCGCCGGGGCCGAGGACCCCAGGTGCGCCTCGCTGACTTTTATTTTCTTCCGTTTTGGGTTGCCTTGTGGCCTCTTTCGCTAGAAGCAGGTGGTGCATAAAGAACACTGGCTAGGAAGCAGGATTTCTGGGTTCAGGTCCTGGCTCTGCCACTGGCCAGAATCTGACCTATCACAAGATACATCCCTGAGTTTGAGTTTGTGTGTGTGTGTGTGTGTGTGTGTGTGTGTGTGTGTACACACCAGGGATTGTATACAGGTGCACTTAACCACTGAGCAACATCCCCAGCCTTTTTATATTTTATTTTGAGACAGGTTCTCGCTAAGTTGCTGAGGCTGGGTTTGAACTTGGGATCCTCCTGCCTCAGCCTCCTGAGCTGCTGGGATTACAGGTGTGAGCCACTGTACCCTACTTGAGTGTCTTTATCTACGAAATAAAGACTGGCAATAATTACAGCAACAATGGACAGTAAACCACATGATATGAGAATTATGCTGTTTAATCTGAACAGTAACCCACCCTGTTTTGTAGATCAGGAGACTGAGGCTGAGATATTAAGCAACTTGGAAATCATGAAGCCAGAAATTGAGCCTAGCCTTTGACTAAGTTGCTTTTTGTGTTCTTTCCACAATGGGTTGCAAAAATATCTGGACACTCTTCAATCTAGAATAAAACTTCTGAGCTTGCTGGCTGTCTTTTAATTTGTATGGCGTTTTTACACAATGTATTGGTCAGGGCCTTAGTTACAAATGACAGAAACCCAGTTCAACTGGTTTTAAGCCAAAAAAAAAAAAAAAGGAGTTTTATTGGCTCATATATTAGAAAGTCAACTGGCAAATGGCTTCAGGCAAGGCTAGATCCAGGAACTCAGATGTTGTCTGTGTGTAGGCAAGGCTAGATCCAGGAACAGTATGTGTCTTTGTCTCCTCTTTGTCAGTTTTATTTTCAGGTACTTTCTCCCAAGCTATTGCAAGGATGGTCACTGGCAGCCCCACGCTGACATCTACTCATTTAGCGAAGTTGGTAGCACGGAGCATCTTCCCCCAACCTTCCTCAGTTCCAACAAGAGTCCCAGGGCTGACTCCCATTGGTCCAGCATGGGTCATGTGATTATCCCTTCTGAATCCATCTCCATGGCAAGAACTGGCCAAGCCTTGATCACACGTCTGTCTCTGGAACCTAGGAGTGGGATCCATTCCATGGTGCTGTATGGATGAGTGGGGGAAGGGGAATCCCATGAAGGAAAATCAAAATCCTAAAAGTCGAAAACAGAATGACAAGCATCTTTTGGGGGTTCAAGGGGATATAACAGAAATTGTCTATATCTGTGATTCCCAAACTGTGTGCCAAGTTACCCCCAAGGTGGTATAGCAAGCTCACAGGAGCACTATAGAATCGTTTAAAATTTCAAGGGACACACAGTGACTCGTTAGACACCACTTACCCTGCTAACTTTGAAGCATTTCCCAGCTGTGCATTAGACCACACTAATTCTTTCTGGTGATGCCCTGGCTTCATAACAGCACATGACCTGTGGTACGTACCTCATTTCCTAGCCTTTTTACAGCAGAGGAAACTGAGGCACAGAGATTATATAACTCAATTACTACTAAGAGTCAGGCTCTGATTTGAACTTAGGTAGTCTGACTGCAGCATCTAAGTGCCTCCTCAGTGCCTGAAATCCATCCATCCATCCATCATCTCCCCACCTCCCCACTTCCCCACTTAATGCTTTTGTTACAGACATCACTAATTGATCCCGGCACGTGACTCAGAATGTTTCCCAGGACAGAATCAATAAACCTCATGCAAAGTCAACTTGCTATCCTTGGTCATGTTTCTATGGTGACAGGTCCTCGTTAAGTACAGACAGCATCTGAAAGTCTGTTTAAAGATGATTTCTTAGAAAGTGAGCTATAGAAAAGTAATGTAAAAAATTTACTACCAGCAAGAGGCGCATCAGAAAGCACTGAATTTTGGCGGTGGCCACGGGTCTGTCGCAGTTTACCAGATTGCCACCAACTTCTGACACTCCTCATCCAGAGCCCTGTCTGTAGATGCCAAGGGATTCCTGCTGACAATTCTTAGAAGAAACGTTGACTCCAGGGGTCAGAGCCCCCAGTTTTGGAACTCATGACTCAACCTGGTTGTGTTAAGAAGGTGCCACCAGATGTTTCACCTCCACCCTGGGACCAGGAGTCAAGCTCACCTTCCCTCTGGGGTGGCATGTGGGATTTCCGGGAACAAGAGGGGTGGCAGAGCTCCCAGCATCCTCTGTTGGAAACTTGCTTTTGTGTCTTACATATGGACAACGGTAATTAGACACATAGGAAAGATGCGAGCCACCGCCAAGCCACCGCTCCAAGCTCCTGCACAACAATCTTTGTGACTGAACATGCAGAGTGGAGTTACCAATAGGAGAGTAAGCTGGAGCTACACATATCAACATCGAGCAGAGAGCTGCAGCTGCAGAGGGTTGTGTACAATATGCCTTTATAATAAAGGCAAAAACATTGACGCCAGTGAGACAGGAAAGGTGGAGCACGCCTGGAACCCCAGGGATTTAGGAGGCTGAGGCAGAAGTACTGCAAGTTAGAGGCCAACCTTGGCAATGTGGCAAGATTCTGTCCCAAATAAAAAGCCATGGTTCTGTGGTTATGGGGCTTGCCTGGCATGGGCAAGGACATGGGTTTGAACCCCAGCACCTCGTGCACAGTGAAGCGTTGGAGTAACAAGGGCCACATGCGAACTGAATGGAATTGATTCTCTCTCTCTCTCTCTCTCTCTCACTGTACCTCTCTTTAAAAAAAAAAGTTGTTGTACAGATCTGCTATTAAAGTCTAACTGTGTGGATATATATTACTCATAAAAACACACAGAATGGATTCCATTTGGATTAGGAAAAAAAAAACAACAACGAGTTGTGCTAACGTTAGCTCTGTGCGCTGGGACATCCCTCACATCTTCCCTGCATGTCTGATTACCATTGTAATTGAACTTGCAAGTTCAAACCCCAGTACTGCATACACGACGAAGTCTCAGAGCAACAAAAGCCATGTGAAAAACTGAAAAAAAATTGATACTCTCTGTCTCTGTCTCTGTCTCTCTCTCTCTCCCTCACTCACTGTCCCCTCTTTCTTAAAAAAAAAAAGAACTTGGAGGTGTAACTCATTGGTAAAGTGTACTGGATTCAATCCTCAATACCAAACAAAAGCAAAAAACAAAACACAAACCAACTGTTTTGCCTAATGTTACATACATATGTAGTGCGAAGACTTTAGTGGAATGATAAAGACCAAATTTAGCACAGCAGGGCTCTGGCAGGAAGCAAATCATTCTGTCAAAAACATCTTACTGAAAAGAAGGGCTGATGTTCAGAGGTGTGGGTAGTTTAAGGGGGAGGCTCCTGTGGCCACAGCAGGCACCATTATTTGTCCAGACACTAAGGGGAGGGCGCTGGGAAGGTGGAGTCCTCCGAGGTTGCTTGTTGCAGGGAAAGAGGAGCCACAATCAGGAGCTGAAGTGGTTGAAGGAAGCAGGAGGGAAACGGCAGCATTTTCCCAGCACCCTCCGTTCTCTGCCTGGGACTCCTGTTGGCTAAAGCCAGCTCAGGAGCAGAGCTGGGGAGCCTAGGAGCGGCAATGCTCGGGTGTCAGGGACAGAATTGACGTGGGAGAGGGGTGGGTGCACAAGTAGGGATGGGCACAGTGGCGGTGTGCTAGCTAGCATGCTCGAGGCCCCAGGTGCAATCCCCAGCTCTGCCAATAAATAAATAAGTAAATAAATGTAATTAAGTAAATAAATAAATGTAAATAAGTAAGTAAATAAAAATAGATATAAATAAATTTCACCTTTATGTGGGGGAGGATGGCAATATCATTTAGGAAGTATATAGGTCCTTTCCAACTCCCTGTACACTGAGTTATTAAGGGTGAGAAGGTAGGTGTGTTAATTATGGGATTGTCTTGGCTTGTTTTTTTTTTTTAAAGAGAGAGAGACAGAAAGAATCAGTTTTATTTAGATTTTCATGTGGATTTCGTTGCTCTGAGACTTCGTTGTGTATGTGGTGCGGGGGTTTGAACCCGTGTACTCCGAGCCACTGCTCCAGCCCCATGTCTTAGTTATTTTGTATGCCTGAAATATTTCATAATAAAATAAGCAGCAGACTAAAAAGATTATGAAGAAAAATAGCTCTGTAGGCTCAGTGTTGGTCATTTATGGACTAGGGGCACAGGGCCATGATTTATGGGAGAATCAAGTATTGTGCTAAGGTTATGTTTCTGCTTTGGGAAAAATAAATTGTTAGCATTTGATTCCTTACTGGAAATGTTTTCTTTATACTGACCTCTCCCCAGCTCCATCTTTAGGTGTTCTAGCAAGCAGGGGTTTGTTTGGATTGGTCTTGAACTGGACAGCGGGCGGCTGGGGGTTGCTTTGGGCTGCAGAACAGAGCCCTTTCCTCCAGGGCCGCCTGTCTGCATTGGTGCCCCCAGCACTCTGGGTTATTTTTAGAGGTAGCAACTTGATGTGGGAGTCAATCACATTTAATAAACTGGTTTAAGAAGCAAATGGCTCTGTCTGCAGAGAACTGACTCCCAGTTTGGGGTAAGTGTCTCCAGTGATCCAATCCACTGCTGTTAGGTTAGAAATTAAAATAACACTTCAGTACTTTGGCATTTTCTTTAAAATTTTTAGATATCTCTTTTGGTATTAGGGATTGAACCCAGAGACAGTGTCTCACTAAGGTGCTGAGGTCCTTGCTAAATTAATGAGGCAGGTCTCAAACTTGCGAACCTCCTGCCTCAACCTCCTGAGTTGCTGGGATTACATGCGTGTGCCACTGCACCCGGCTCCTACTCCTTTTTAAATTTTTTTTTTAATTTTGAGACAGGGTCTTGCTAATTTGCTGAGGCTGGCCTCGAACTTGCAATCCAGTTGCCTTAGCCTTCCAAGTCACTGGGATTACCAGTGTGCACCACTGTGCCAAGTTAGAAATTTACTATGTAAACCAGCAATTCTTCTCAGGTGTCTATCCAATAGAAATGAAAAGATTTGTCTACACAAAGACTCCTACATGAAAATGCATAGCAGCATTCTTCACAATAATCAAAAAGTGGAAGAAAGCCAGATGTCCAACAATCAGTATATCTGTATCACATTTTTTTTTTATTGCTGATTAGCAATAAAAATTACTGCTATAGGGCTTGGGTTGTAGCTCAGTGGCAGAGCTTTGCCTAGCAGATGTGAGGCCCTGGGTTCAATCCTTAGAACTCCATGCAAATAAATAAGTAGCTGGGCTTGGTGGCACACACTTGTAATCCCAGCCTTTGGGAGGCTGAGGCAGGAGGATCACAAGTTCAAAGCCAGCCTCAGCAATTTAGCAAGGCCCTAAGCAACTTAGCAAGACCCGATCTCAGAATAAAAAATAAAACAGACTAGGGTGTGGCTCAGTGGTTAAGTAACTCTGGGTTCAGTCCCCAGTACCAATAAATAAATAAATAAATAAATTTAAAAACATAAAAGTTTTCTGTTCATCTACATCTACACAAATAAATAATTTTCTTTTTAAAGAGAGAAGGACAATGAGAGAAAGGAGAGAGACAGAGAAAATCAATTTTTATTGAGTTTTTTCACATGGCTTTCATTGCTCTGACACTTAGTTGTGTACGTGGGTGCTGGGGTTTGAACCTGTGTACCTGCACATGCCAGGCAAGTGCTGTAACCGCCGAGCCACCGCTCCAGCCCCCATAAATAAATACTTTTAAAAAATTACTGTGGACGGAGCTTCTCTTTTTTCAGCGGTTCTCATGCAAACCCTGTACTGACTTGCCTTGGTTCTGAATGGGTCAGGAGGCTGGTGTTCTTGTTGGCTAGGCCTGGGCTGTATGCCAACCCCACTCCTAGACAGATCTTGTGGGCTGAATGTGGGAGAGATGGGTCTCTAAGAAACTGGGGATGTAAAGCAGAAGAGGAATCGCTGCCTAGTTAGCAAAAACAACAGAAGGCCTCCATCTGGTCATCGGCTGCATCCCAGGAGGCCAGGGTTGCTCGGATGAGAGGGAGGCCCAGATTGCCTCAGCTGGCTCATCCTCCTGGGAAAAGCAGTTCAACGCATGGGTCCAATTGAGGGTGTGCCGGAGACACCCTCATGTGCGGAGGGAAGACAGGAATAGCGTCATCTCCACCTGCTAGAAATGCCCATGGACAGCACATCAAGAGACACACACCCACGATCCCAGCTACTCAGGAGGCTGAGGCAGGAGGATCACAAGTTCAAGGCCAGCCTGGGCAACTTTGCATGACCCTGTCTCGAAATAAAGTAAGGAAGGGCTGGGGATGTAGCTCAGAGGCAGAGCGCTTGCTCAGCATGCACGAAGCCCTACATTCAACCCTGAGCCCGGCAAAAACTAAACTAAACTAAAATGGTGCAGCCACCGTGGAAAACAGAAAATTAAATGTAGAATTACCATATGATCCAGCAACTCCGCTTCTGAGGGTTTACCTAAAAGAATCAAAGCAAGATCTGGAAAAAAAGTTGTACATCCACATTCAGCTGCAGTTCTTCACAACAGCAAGAGAGTAGGAGCAACTGGGGGCCCATCAGTGCATGAATGGATAAACAGAATGTGACGGACCCACACAAGGGCACAGGATCCGCCTTCAAAAGGAAGCAAATTCTGATACCCGCTGCAACGTGATGACCCTGGAACACACTGCCAAGTTTAGATAAATGCTGCACCGTTGCACTTACGTGATGTGCCTGGGGTAGAATGGCGGTTGTCAGGGGCTGGAGAAGGGGCAGTGGGGTTACCTTTGTGTGGGGTCATTGCTTCAGTTTCAGGTGAGGTCAAGTTCTGGGGCTGGATGGTGGTGATGGTTGTACGACAGTGTGGACTTACTTGACACCACTGTATGGTACGCTTATGGAGGCTAAGAGGGTAAATTCTGTGTTGTGTGTACTTGATCACAAGGAGGGCCAAGCATGGTGACACAAGCCTGTAATCCCAGTGACCCAGGAGGCTGAGGCAGGAGGATCTCAAGTTCAAGGCTGGCCTCAGCAATTCAGTGAGACCCTGCCTCAAAATAAAAAGTAAAAAGGACTGGGGATGGGGCTGGAGCAGTGGAATACTCCTGGGTTCAATCCCTAGTATTTAAAAAAAAAAAAAGTGAGAAAGGAGAGAGACAGACAACTGTCTGGAAAAAAGTGGAGATCCAAGAAATGAATTAAAATCTTTTCCTACTGCTTGTGAAACTGGCACAGGGTTGGAATCTGCAGACTCAGTGCAGGCGAGGAGTACCCTAGGGACAAAGAGTATGTCACACCAGGGTCCTTGTTTCTGATCCCCCCACTTCTTTGTGGCCTACAAATCCTGAGCTTTGGAGCTACGACTTGGAGTGACCAGGTGTGTGGCCCAGGTGTGTGATATCCAGGATGGGATCTCTGGGAAGTGGCTCTGCCCATGGCAGAGTGAGACAACTGCAGGGAGCTGGAATGACCCCACAGACCATGGAACAAAATTATGGGAAGACCCATGGTCTTTCTGTCCCAGTCCAGTCCTTGGGTTCAATCCCCAGCACCATGAAAACAAATAGACAAACAAAAGCAAAAACCGTGCACACGGGCTGGAGAAGTGGCTCATCAGTTACAGCGCTTGCCCGGCATGCCCAAGAACATGGATTCAAACCCCAGCACCACGTACACAACTAAGTGTCAGAGCAACGAAAGCCATGTGAAAAACTCAATAAAAATGGATTCTCTCTTTCTCTCTCACTGTCCTTCTTTCTTTAAAAAACAAAAACAAAAACAAAAAAACCGTGCACACGTTGCTCCTGCTTGCATCCAACTCCTAGTTATACTGCTACACCTAGCTGCAAAGGAATCTGGGAAATGTAGTCCCTGGCTGGGCAGCCATGTGCCAAGCTACAGCTTGGTGGGTTACTGTTACTAAAAGGAAACAAAAGAGATTAAGTGTTGGGGAGAATTTTTTTTCTGCAACAGTATGTGTTTTTCTTATAATGCATGCATATGTATGTGTGCATAGAGAGAGTTCTGTATAGGATATAGAGTACAGGGAGTGGGGACATTGTTACAAGATGAGTAAGTCCAGGGGGCCCACTGTGCCTGCGGTTGTCAGTACTGTGTTGTATATTTACACGTTTGCTAAAAAGGTAGATCTTGGGTTTCTTGTTACACAGAAATGATAATAAAGAGGGCAGGAGGAAACATTGGGAGGTGATTGATAGGTTTAAGCATAGATTGTGGTGATTTCCAGTACATGGTAATCTCCAAACTCATCACATTGTATATATAAAATATGTATGTATTACAGCTTTGTGTCAGTCATACCTCAATAAAGTGGGTGTTTTGTTTGGGTGCTGGGTATTGAACCTAGAGGCTTACGTGTGTTTTGCAAGCACTGAGTTATACTTCTATTCCTTTGCATTTTAATTAATTAATTGATTGATTATTTTTTCATACCAAGGATTGAACCCACAGGTGCTTAACCACTGAGTCACATCCCCAGTTTTTTTTTTTTATCTTTTATTTTGACATAGGGTCTCACTAAGTTGCTTAGGGCCTCACCCCCAGCCCTTCAGTGACCAACTTTCTGCATTGGTCAGAAAAGTTGCTGAGGCTGGCTTTGAACTTTCAATTCTCCTGCCTCAGCCTTCCAAGTTGCTGGGATTACAGGTGTGTTCCCACTAAGCTTTTTTTGTTTTTTTTTTTTAAAGAAACAGAAATACATAGAATACAGCCTGGCCAAATACATGGAAGGGTTAGCCAGGTGTGGTAGTGGGAACCTGTTTCCCACTCGGAAGGTAAAGGGAGGAGGCTTGAGAGATAGAGGGTAGCCTTGGCAACATAGTGAGACCTTGTCTCAAGAAAGAAAGAAAGATATAGAAGAAGAAATTGGTAACTGGTTACTTCTGGGGAGAAGGGAGAAGATAGGTTAGGGGTATATTCCAAGCAGACTTTAGCTGGTACTGGGGATTGAACCCAGAAGTGCTCTACCCTTGACCTATACTCCCAGCCCATTTTATTTTATTTTATTTAGAGAAAGAGAGAATCAACTTTATTTTTTCTTCTTGGTTTTGTTCCTCTGACACTTAGTATGTCTGGTGCTGGGGTTCGAACTGCATACTCGTGCATGCCAGACCAGCACTCCAACCACTGAGCTACTCCTCCTGCCCCATTATTTTTTATTTTGAGACAGGGTCTTGCTGATTCGCTGAGGCTGGCCTCAAACTTACCATTCTCCTGCCTCAGCCTCCAGAGTGGTTGGGATTACAGGTGTTCATTTTTTTGACATGAAATAATGTTTTTATTTTTGTAATGAGCTTAAGGGAGCAATGACAAGTCCTGGTTTTCTTCACCCCATCAAGGAGTGTCCCTATACTGTCCGTCCAAAGCAAACACAGCTGGCAGATGAGTATTTGGCCTCGATTACCACATCTTTCTGCTTTCCCTAGCCTGAGAGGCTCTGTGACATAGTGTTTTAATTTTTAACAAGGATAATGTCTTCATGTTTTACTTGTGAAATTAAATATTAATTTGCGCCGAAGAGGGCCCGGTGAGCATCTGGCAGCTGATTGTGTGGCCTTGGCCTTATCGCTCTGTGGTGGAACCCAACACCCAAGTGCCGGGAGGTAGTGTGGCCCTCTATCTGCCCCAGCGGCTCATCCAAAGGCCCCACCTTCTGGAAGGTTATCTCTGCGCCCCCCCCCCCC
>PVKS010034651.1:0-20706 GCA_004027875.1 Aplodontia rufa
GTCTAGTAACATGAGTTAAATCCAGATAAGATGTAATGCTTTACAATCTAATACTTTTTTTAGAGTTATAATGGGAAGGGGAAGGGAGGGATAAGGGAGGGTAATTGAGGGGGGCACTCCTGGGGATAATTGCAATATCCAGAATATATACACATTTTATACACATTTTATATTATTTTGTTAAAATCTTGTAAGGTTGCTCAAAAATTAAAAAAAAATGACTTTGAAAAAAAATAGACAGTTTTTAAAAGTTTGTAGATTCCGTGTCCATTCTGTTACATTCAGATAGTACAGAATAAATACATGTGGTGTATTGAGTTGTAAAGCTTTTCTAATTGAGGTGCTCAATTTCTGCATTTGGTATGATTCTTGAAATGTCCTAAGTTAATTACTATTAAAGTAGTGTTCTAGTTTTAGTGGAGCAAATGCAGTTCTTCTTTTACCTAATCCATACTTCAAACATTATCATAGCCACTCTGAGGTCAGAGCCGGGTTTTTCAAATTGTATTGCTTTAACAGGGACTGGGAAATAGTTGCCAGCTTTACTTGTTTGCTCATTCCTTCATTTTTGGTTCATTAATTTCTTCCTTTTCTGTTTCATTAAAATATTGATAAGGAATGAATATATCTAGCTAACTATGGTAAATAATACAAAAGAAGCAGAAAACAAAATTTTCTGAAAATTTCCATCTGTAATTGTCATTTAAGTATCAGTATTAATGAATAATATGTGTCCACATTGCAAATGAATACACTTATCTGGAAAGATGTTTTTGGAGTAGATATGCTAACCCTTAGAATCAGCAGCATAGAGTGGAAGGCGTATAGACCTAATAACAAAAGCTGCAATGTTTTGAACTCTGGTTATGTGCCTGAGATTTTGTTTACTACTTTGTAAACATTTCTCATTTAACTGTCATTATCACCTTATGTGGATTCTATTCTGCAGTTGATGAAACAGACTTAGAAAAATCAAATAACTTTTTCAAGGTTATATAGCTAATAGTAAGGCCAGCATTCAGTCTCTGCTTTTAGCCTGTATGTTATAGCTATAATGCTACCACAAGTTTGAGCAGTACACTTCATCCTAGTCATGGCTTCTGGGTGGTTAAAACTGGTTACAGTATGAAATTGTTATTTAAAAGAACTGTTTCCTTTACCTACGAGATTTATATTGTGTAATTTAGACTTTTTATGAATTTAGAAAGTTGATTCCAGTTTACATTTTACTGAATACCTTTGTTCTTTCCATTTAGTTTTGTAGATGCCATTTGTTATAGAGTTGAAGGAATGTATTTTTTTTTTAAGAGAGAAAGTGAAAGGGAGGGAAATAGAGAATCAATTTTATTTATTTATCTGTTTTGTTTTTCCTCTGACACTTACTTGTATATGTGGTGCTGGGGTTTGAACCCCAGACCTTGTGCATGCCAGGCAGGCACTCCCACCACTGAGCCACTGTTCTAGCCCCAGGACATGTATTTTTTTTTTCAATTTTATTAGTTTTTCATAGGACTTTCATTGCTCTGACACTTTATTGTGTACGTGGGGTGCTGGGGTTCTCACCTGTGTCCTCACACATGCCAAGCAAGCACTGTAACTGCTAAGCCACCGCTTCAGCCCCCAGGACATGTATTTTTATTCCTTTAATTGCTCTTTGACACTTACCTTGCTGTCTGCTTAGAGAAACTGTTATTTTATAAGCATTGACAGTACCCGCTTTTATAGAAAAGAAATTTAAAGCTAACTAGAAAAGTCCAAAAATTTCCAGTCCATAAATGAGGAAATAGAAATGCTAATTATTCTTATTTATTACATATTGTATAGATGTGTCAGATTATTGTACTGTACTCCATAAATATTTACAAAGGTTATGAGTCAAAAATGTATTTAAAATAAAATTAGCCACTGGATAATATTAAAGAAAAAGAATTGTCAGAGAAAAGTTGAGCACTTAAGTTTGAATCACAGTGGGGAAAGTGGCCTGGAAACCTGATATGCAATACTTTATTATCTGTTTAGTCTGTGTGATAATGAAATATTTTAAAATAAATATAAAGGAACAAAAGAGAGGGAGGAAGAACCAGGTACGGTGGTACACACCTGTAATCCCAGCTACTTAAGAAACTGAGGCAGGAGGATTGCAAGTTTGAGGGGAGCCTCAGCAATTTAGCAAGACTCTCTGCTACCTGTCTCAAAATTAAAAAATAAAATAAAATAAAGACTGGGGATATTGCTCTGTGGTAAAACACCCCTGGGTTCAGTGGAAGGGAGTGTGCAAGGTTGGGGAGAGAGAAAGAAACAGGTTTCCAGAGGTAGTCTCTGTGCTGCTTTTATTTTTTTTTCTATTTTTATATTTTATTTATATTTTTATTGTACGTGGTGATGAGTTATTTAAATCTTGGGTTCGTGGACGGAGCAGGGGTTTTGATCCGATGGGAAGAGCCTTGGGGAATGGACTGTCTGCTGGTATTTCTTGAAGCTCCTTTGAAGGTCTCCAGCGTGGGGGAGGGTGGGATGTGTCCTACTGAAGGTTTGTTGGACAGTTGTCCAGGAGAAAACGATTCAGATTCCGAAGTCTGTCATTTCAAGTTGTTTGAAAAATGTCCGAGGTTGGGGATGTAGCTCAGTGGCATAGTGCTTGCCTAGCATGCACAAGGCCGCTTCCCCCCCCCCCCCAACCCCGTCCCAGCCCCGGGAGAATGTGCCCCTGGGCGGGGTGGAAGAGAGCTCTGTGTTGCTTTTAGAAGAGAAAATGCTAGAAGAATTAATTTGCAAATATGTTTTTGTAATAGTTTTCCAGTTTGTTTCTTATTGTTACTATTTGGATAGAATATTATGTGAAATGATTTTTTCTTAAAGCATTATAGAACCTTCATAAAATACTTAAAATAGTAATTTCTATAAATTTCAGTCAGGTTTAATCATTTAGGCAAAAGTGTAGGCTTCTGGATCTACACATTCCTCTCAGTGGATTAATGGTTTGTATTTTGAAAAATCTGTCATTCTGTGTCAAAAATGTTAATTTTAGTTGATCCTTCTGGGTTTTCAGTGAGAATTACTGCCCAGAGGTCTGTAAGTTGATCTTTATTTAACTTTATTTAACTGGCAACAAAATGAAAGACTTTTAAGTTTTTAAAATTTTTAATTGTTTCTGCTTAAATTTTGGCTAAATGAATGAGAAAAGATTAAATTCAATATTGCTTTTCACATTTTTATGCTGTGCCTCATAGTTTAGAAAGCACTTTCATTTATGTTAAGAAAAAGTTAATGGATGTCCTTCTTGAAATTGAAATTAGACACTTAAGTGTTAGAGAAATGGAGATGAAAATGCCAGCTTTACTATTGATAAAACTCTCAGTGGGCTGCGATGAAGCTCACTGGTAGAGTACGGCTAAAAAGAAAATTTAGAGAGTAGGACTGCCTTCTTTGGTCTGGAATTAGGTATAACAGTTGACCCAGTCAAACAACCTGGAACTGTTAACTATTACTACCTAGCTGAAAACAGTTTAAAACATATGTTTTGTGTGGATAGGGAGATGCAGAAGAGGGTAGAGAAGGCTAGGCTGATTGTACCCTAGCCTTGGTTCTAATTCCAGAGTAGATGAGTCATTTCTTCTCTCTAGTGAGTATTGCTGTAACGGAGTTTCCTACTAATATTCTTGACTTCCCATTTGATCCTGGTAACAAGTCTGTCATGTTAATAGAATAAAAATTATTGTTTTCTTTAAGAGAGAGAGAAATTTATTTATTTTTGTCTGGCTTTTGCTTTTCCAACACTTAGTTGTGCATGCGGTGCTGGGGTTCAAATCTGGGTCTTCACACATGTCAGACCAGCACTTCTACCACTTAGCCACTGCTCTAGCTCCTCGTTTGATTTTTTTTTTTTTATATAATAGGAGAAGAAATATATCTTGTTTATTCAGGATGAGACATAGCAGATGAAGAAGATATAAATTTAATGTTTCTGTTGTTTTGAGATGGTGCTACCATAGAATATGGAAAGGATTTTATATTAATTTATTGTAACATAATAATACTTTTTAAAAATTTATTTATTTATTTATTTATTTATTTTTTTTTTTTAAAGAGAGAGGGACAGTGAGAGAGAGAAAGAGAGAAACAACTTTATTGAGTTTTTCTCATGGCCTTAGTTGCTCCAACACTCAGTTGTGTACGTGGTGCTGGGGTTTGAACCCGGGTCCATCGTGCTTGCTAGGCAAGCGCCGAAACCGCTGAGCCACCGCTCCAGCCCAAATTTATTTTTTTTTTAAAAGAGAGAGGGACAGTGAGAGAGAGAAAGAATCACTTTTTTAAATTTAGTTTTTCATGTGACTTTTGCTGGTTGCACATTTGGTTTTGCACTTGGTGCTGGGATTTATGAACCTGTGTACTCATGCATGCCAGGGAAGCGCTGTAACTGATGAGCCTCTGCTCCAGCACCATGGATATACTTTTAAATCATATTCTTTGTTAATAGTATATTGGCATATAGGCATTTAATTGGTTATCTTAAATTTAGATACAATCGGGTTCATATTTTATGTTCTGTAGATGAGTTTCTTTAATAACAGCATTATTGAAACTACAATTCATATATCTGAAAATTGAGCTTTTTAGGTTATACAGTTTTGTGGTTTTTAGTATATTCACAAAGTTGTGCAGCCATCACCATAAAATAGTTTTAGAACATTTTTATTACTGCATCAAAAAGAAATCCTGGGGGCTGGAGCGGTGGCTCAGTGGTTGTGGCGCTTGCCCGGCATGTGAGAGTATGGAATTCAAACCCCAGCACAACGTACACAGCAAAGTCTCGGAGGAACGGAAGCCACATGAAAAACTAAATAAAAAATTGTTTCTCTCTCTCTGTCTCTCTCACTGTCTCTCCCTCTCTCTTTAAAAAAAAAAAAAAACAAAAGAAAAGTAAAAGAAATCCTGGCGTTGTGGCTCAATGGTAGAATGCTTCCCTTGCATTCATGAAGCCCTGGGTTTGATCCCCAGTACCACACACAAAAAAAGCTTCGTGGTTAACTTTTTTTGGGGGGGGGCACAAAGGTTTGCACCCAGGGTCACTTTACCACTGAGCCACATCCACAACCTTTTTTTAAAAAGATCAATATGGAGTTACAATTGAGGGGGAAACATCAAACATTCAAGAACAATTGTATATATATTTAGTTATCCAGGGCTAATGCCATGTCATGGATGCCCAGCTTGGGTTCCCCATGTTGCTGTTTCCCCCAGAAGAACCCCTGAGTTAACTGGATATCTCATGGAGGACAGAGATCTCCTTCTGAGATGATTCCCCCATATTCCCACCCTCCAGTCTCCTAGGAGTTCTTCCTAAGCCCTCCCCCTCCCTGTCCCCAACCCTACACCTCCAGGTAACCTAGGGAGTCACCCCCCTGTTGCGTTAAGAATCATACAATTTGAAATTATTAGCTTAGCCATCTAACATACTGCTTCCTGATGTATTCTAGCGTCCACCGATGAGAGAAACCATTTGGCCCTTGAGTCTCTGAGATTGGGATACTTCACTTAGCATAATTCTTTCCATCTCCATCCATTTGATTTCAAAAGCCATAATATCATCTTCTCTAATAGCTGAGTAGTATTCCATTGTATGTATGTACCAAAGTTTTTGTATCCACTCGTCGAGTGAGGGGCATCTGGGTTGGTTCCATAGTCTAGCTATAGTAAATTGGGCTGCTATAAACATTGATGAAGCCACATCACTATAATATGGTGATTCTAACTCTTTTGGGAAAATACCCAGGAGTGGGATAGCTGGGTCATAAGGTGGTTCCATCCTTAATTTTTTGAGGATTCTCCACACTGCTTTCCAGAGTGACTGACCAGTTTGCAGTCCCACTAGCAGTGTGACAGTGTTCCTCTTTTCCCACAGCCCCTCCAGCATCTGTTGTTGTTCGAATTTTTCATTTTTGCCACTCTAACAGGAGTGAGGTGGTATCTCATTGAAGTTTTGATTTGCATTTCCCTTATAGCTAATGATGTAGAGCATTTTCTCATATACTTATGGGCTTTCTGGACTTCCTCTGGTGAGTAGTTTCTTTTAAGATCCGTAGCCCATTTATTGATTGAATTATTTGTGATTTTGATGTTTAGTTTCTTTAGTTCCTTGAATATTAGCCCTCTGTCTGAGGTGTAGCAGGCAAAGATTTTCTCCCATTCTGTAGGTTCTCTCTTGATGTTCTTGAGTAGATCGTTAGCTGTGCAAAAACTTTTTAGTTTAATTGCATCCCATTCATTTATTCTTGACTTTACTGCTTGCGCCATGGGAGTTTTGTTGAGGAAGGTGCTGCCGACTTCTGTGTGTTGTAGTGTTGACCCTACTTCTTTTTCTAATAAGTTTAAAGTTGTTGGCTTAATATCAAGATCTTTGACCCATTTTGATTTAATTTTTGAGCGGGGCAAAAGGATCCAGCCTCAGTTGTCTACACATGGCTGTCAAATTTGTCCAACACCATTTGTTGAACAGGCTGTCTTTCTTCCACACTATGCTTTTGCTCCCTTTATCAAATATCAAATAGTTAAAGATATGAGGGTTTGCCTCAGGATCTTTTATTCTGTTCCACTGATCTTCGGTTCTGTTTTGATACCAATACCATGCTGTTTTTGCTACTCCGGCTCTGTAATATAATTTCAGGTCAGGGATTGAGATACCCCCTATTTCTTCCTTCCTGTAATGTTTTTGGCTAGTCTGGGTCTCCTGTTATTTATATGAACTTGAGAATTGCTTTTTCTATATCTGTGAAGAATGCCATTGGTATCTTGATGATCCCCAATCCTTTTTATATTTTATTTTGAGACAATGTCTTGCTAAGTTGCTCAGGGCCTCATTCAGTTGCTGAAGCTGACGTCAAAATTGCAGTCCTCTTTTCTCAGTCCCTAAGATTACTGGCATTTGCCACAGCGCTCAGCTTAACTTTCTTTCTTTTTTTAAACGGACTCTTGGTATGTTGTCCAGGCTGGCCTCCTAAGTATTTGAGGTTACAGTTGTGGGCCCCAGGCTTGGTTTGGTTTCATAGTTGATTTAATGGATAGTTCCAAAGTGCTAACCTCTGGAAATAAAGAAATGATAAATTTAAGGAACTTAAGAGTTTAGCAGACTAGGGTACAAGCACAGACAAGTAAATTTTCAATTGTAGTATAAAATTAAATAAAGATACTATATATTTGTAGTAGATACATGGGTACAATAGGATGGGAACAGAAAAGCAGCTAGTTCAAGTCTGTTCAGAGATAATAAAACTTGTGATGTGTTTTGAAGGACAAATGACAATAAGCCTGGCAAAATGTTTAAAAGAAGGTCATTCTAGGGTCTACAGCGCTTGCCTGGCATGCACCAGGACATGGATTCAGACCCCAGCACCACTTACATAGCTAAGTTTTGGAGCAGCAATAGCTACATGCAAAAACTAAATAAAATTGATTCTCTTTTTCTCTCTCTTTCTCTGTCCCTCTGTCTTTAAAAATGAAAAAAAGGTCATTTTGTACAGAGAGATCTCTGTGTAAATATATTTCACAAAAGGTATGATTTTTTTTGTTTTTGGAGGGATTAAAATAAAATTGATTAAGATTGGAACAAAAAGATGTACATGAAAAAGTGGTAAGACTTATGTAGGAGAGCTATTCAAGATCAATATCTCTTTCATAAAGATAGTTGTGTGTGAGCAAAAGAATGACCACCTTAGGAAGCTTTTTTGAACTTAGAGTAGGGGATGGGGTACAAGTGCATGTGGGAGAAGAGGAAGAATAAATATATAAATAATAAACAGTGATATAAAAGAATCAAAAGATTTTTTTATTTAAAAATTGTTCTATTATAGGTTTCTGGGGTGTTTTATTTCCATGAATATAACCTTTTTTGTTAGGTTTGAGCAGTTGGAATAAAATGTGATGTGAAAAGGAAATAGGTTGCTAAGAAAGACTGAAATTAGAATGGGAGACAGAAGGAAACAGGGAGATGAGAGGGAAGTAGAAAAGGAAGGAAGGGCTAAAGGTGATGAAGGTAGGAGGGAGGACGGAAACAGATACACTTCTAGAGACTTTGAATGAAAAGAAGGGCAAATGACAGGATTCATGCTGTAGGTTGAATGACCTTAAAAAAATATTCTGGCTTTTATACATCAGGAAGCAGTATGTTAGACGGCAAAGCTAATAATAACTTCAAATTGTATGATTCTTTTCGCAACAGGGAGATGACTCCCTAGGATACTTGGAGGCTTAGGCTGGGTGACAGGGTGGGGGAGGGCTTAGGAAAATCACCTAGGAGATTAGAGGAACCGAATATAAGGGAATCATCTCAGAAGGTGATGTCTGACCTCCACAAGATATCCATTTAACTCAGCGGTTCTTCTGGGGGAAACAGCAACATGAGGAACCCAAGCTGGGCCTCCATGACATGGCATTAGCTCTAGATAACTAAGTATATATTCATTTGTTCTGGAATATTTGATAATGTTTCCCCCTCAATTGTAACTCTATGTCATCTAATAAATAATAAATTAAAAAAAAATTCTGGCTTTGAAGCCAAATGGGGCACGCTTATAATCCCAAGGATTTGGGAGGCTGAGGTTAGGAAGATCACTAGTTTGAGGCCAGCTTAGAATTTTATTTTCGCAAGATCCTCAGCAACTTAAACTTTATTTCAAAATAAAAAATGCAAAAGGGGAAAAAATAATAAAAGGACCCAGGAGTGTGGTCAGTAGTAAAATGCCCTGGGTTCAATCTCTAGTGCTAAAACAACAACAAAAAAATTTTCCTGCTTTGAATTGTTAAACAATGGTGGTGGAGGGCTGGGATTATATTGCTTGCCAAACATGCAAGAAGCCCTGAGCTCAATCTTCTCGACTTGAAGTGGGGAAAAAGTCTTTTTTTTTTTTTTTAAAAGGACCTTGTTTGTGGGTATTCTTAATAATGTTTTTTGTTTTGGTGTACAAGTTTAAATTATTTGGTTACATCAAATTGCCAATTTTCATATTGATCCTTCTGGTTATTTTATCTATCTATTTATTTATTTTTAAGAGGCGGGGGAGAGTGAAAGAAAAACAGAGAATCAATTTTGTTTAGTTTTTCATCTGGCCTTTGTTTCTCTGACACTTAGTTGTATATGTGGTGGTTGGGTGTGAACCTGGGTCCTTGTGCATGTCAGGCAAGTGCTCCAACCATTGAGCTATCACTTCTGGTAATTTTAATAGGAAATGTTAGTTATAGATTTCTTACATATAATATATATTTTATCTTATAATGCTTATTAAATTAAATCAGACTTTGAATTTAGCAATTTTCTGCTTCCCTTGTTTCTGTCTGTCCCATCATTTTGAAAAAAGGATAATATCATTAAGTAAACTATCTCTTAAAATTTCAGGCATAATTAATAATTTACTTGATCAGATAAAGGTCTTTTATTCTAAAATTTTTTTATTAAATATGTAATTTTTCACACATATTATAGACCTTTATGAGTTCTCTTGACAAGTTGAAATATTTGCTTAGTTATTTTTCAGCATCCAGTTATTCATTAATTTTTTTCAGCCTTATTTCTAAAGTTGCTGTCTGAACAGAATCTAAAAGCACACTGTTTTTATAATTCTGGAAAGGTGACTTTTTTTTTTTTGGTATGCAGTAATTTTAAAGCAATGTGATCACTTTAAAGAGCCAATTTATATTGTAAAGTACATGCTTATTGTGTGCAGAGTCCTAGCTAGGTTCAATCCCCAGAAACAAAGGGGACTGGGGAGAGACAGTCTAACAATTAGTTAGAGATAAAAATAAAGCGGTTAATGCTTAAATAATCCTGACTTTAGTTCTGTTTAGTATGGAGTCTGTCCTGTTAGGTAACTATTAAACTTGAAAGGACCTTTTTAAAAGGTCAAAAGTTAAATTATCTTCATCAGTAACAGACTACTAATTCTTTCCAAAATGTAAATACAAGTATGTAGAAGATAAATATATTCTAAACCTTTAGGGCCTGATTTGGCCATCTTTAATACATAAAAGGAAAAAATGAAATAGGAAAAAAGTTTTCATAGTCATCAGTGAAGTGGCATTTTCACATATTTGAAAATGGATGGAAAGTTTATAGACTTTATATTTTATTTTGTTAATGTTATATTTTGTTTTCTAATCAAAATTGTATCGATGATAGTTTTCTTGAATGTCATTGAAAAATAAATCTTCTCATGTTACTCCAAAAAGTTACTTTTAAATAAATCAGTTAATTCTTCGCCTGATTTAATGTAGAATCACTTGGACAACACTAGTAACCCTTTTCATTCTGTTCACATATTATTTCTCTGGGTTTCAGACAGCATGTATGCATACACATCCACAATTTCCTTTAAACTTCTAGATATCACTTTGTCATTTAAATGTAACAAAGATAGGATACTTGTACAATAAGTAGAGGCTAAATGATGCTACAGTAACAAAACAACCAGAAATTATTTCAGTGGTTTACAAAAGCAGAGATTGTGGAACTCTGTGATGGCTCTTAAAACTTTTGCTTGGATCTGGCACATTACTTAAGTGCATATTTCATTATCCAAACAAGTCACGTGACTAAGACAAGAATTATAGCCTTTCCACTAGGAAGGGTTTGAAATAGGAGGAACAGTAAACATTTGCACAATAATATAACTTTGCAAGTTATATATTTAGAAAGATAAAATTAGCTATTAAATATGTGAAGAACAGAACTTGAGTTAATTTTCCCAAAGATTAGTGAAAAGCTTCATTTTTTTTTTTTTTTTTGCAATGGAGATTGAACCCAGGGGCACGTAACCACTGAGCCACATCCCCAGTCCCTCCTTCCTGTTTTTTAAGAGAGAAATAATCAATTTTGTTTATTTTTTCATCTGGTTTTAGTTTTTCAAACACTTAATTGTGTATGTGGTGCTAGGGTTCAAACCCAGGTCCTCACTCATGCCAGGCAATTGCTGTACCACTGAGCCACCACTCCAGCCCCAGTCTCATTAATTTATAAATTGATAAGTTACACAAGCAATATTTGTATGCCTTTTCAACACATATGTTGTAAGGATATGCTAAAAAAACCCCAAACAATGTAATTTGTGACAGTGAAGTTTTCAACCAGGTTTATTTGTCTTTGGTATTGGGGATTGAATCTGGGGCTCTTAACCACTGAGATACATCCCCAGCCCCTTCTTGTTTTTTAATTTTTTATTTTGAGATAGGGTCTCACTAAGTGCTCAGGACCCAACTAACTTGCTGAGGCTGGGTTTGAATTTATAATCCTCCTGCTTCAGTCTCCCAGGTCACTGGGATTATAGGTGTGCACTACCGCCCCCAGCTCAACCAGGTTCTTGAGTACTTGAAACTTATTTGTTTGTGTGTCTTGGTTTCCTAGAGTAATTTATTGGAAAACTAGTGCTTATGAGAGCTAGTAAGGAAGAATGTTTCTACAGTCAAATAGGTAGGGAAAACTATATTTTATAGTTATATTTATCTTGCACCTCACAGTATGAAATGCTTAGAGAAATCCTTTTGTTTAGCTCTGCTAATACTAACTCAGTATTTCCCAGTATTTACTAGTGTCAGAAACTTGTTTTTCTAAGCAGCACCTCTTACATTTTCTTAAGAAAATCCTGGCCGAAGGAAGTTGGTATGCTAATTGCAATTTTTCTCATTTTCTCTGGGTTCTCAGTACTGGTCTTTGTTAATTTTAGTAGTGGTTATTTTATCTTGAAAAACTAGTTCATCTTACCTCTTTTTTTTTTTTTTTTGAGAAAGAATCAACTTTACTTTTTCATCTGGCCTTTGTTTCTTTGACACTTAGTTGTATATGTAGTGCTGTAGGTCCTTGCTCAAGCCAGGCAAGTGCTCCAACCACTGAGCCACAGCTCCAGTCTCCTGCATCATACTTTTTAACCTCAAGGTTCCTAGTTCAGAGAAACATCCTGGTAGAATGGATTGTTCCAAAAATGGATTCAGTCTATTTTTAGGTATTCTTTTGGTATGGGGTCACTGAGTTCTGTGGCTAGATATTTAAATATATTCTCAGTACCACCTACATACCTCTTGTTGTCTCAGAGATTCTGTAATGTAATGGTATAGAATAGCTTTAATAGCTTAAAGTTAAGATTGTGGGATAAGTTTATCTTAAATTTTTAACATAATATTTTAAGACTAAAACATGATTGGTTTCATATTTTCAAACTTATTATCATTCATGTAACAGGAAAGAAAAGATGACAAAAAAATCTCATCTTAGGTACTTACCTAGCTCCATAATAATATCTTCTAAGAGTTGTTAGGAATTAATAGGATCTTTTTTGATTTTTTTCTTTGTCCTCTCTAAGGGTAAAAGTTAGGGTCAACAATAAAAGGAATGAATAGAACTAAATATATAATTGTGTTTGATTTTAGGTAAGAAATAAGTGTGGATGGTTCTTTTCATGGAATGTTTATGTATACCCACAGCTCAACCAGCAGGAGTGCCTGAGATCTTAAAAAAAAGCTTGCATAGCTGTTCAGTGAAAGGAGAGGAAGAAGTGTTTTTAATTGGCAAGAACTTTCTGAAAGGAACTAAAGTTATTTTCCAAGAAAATGTTTCTGGTAAGTAGGCATATTAGTATTGTATAGATTGTTAATGTTTCACTTTGTTATAAAGATATAGTCATAACCACAGAGTAAAAGAAGTGTTAAAAAATTTAGTAAGTCACTGTTTTTATTTCAATCAGATGAAAACTCTTGGAAATCAGAAGCTGAAATCGACATGGAATTGTTTCATCAGGTATAATTTAAACCTTTTTTATAAGTTGATTACTCTCTGAGCAGTTAAGTTTTGCTCTGAAAAAAAATTTTAATCAGTAGATTAAATTTCACCATTCTATGGGATTGATGTGAACTAATTGTAATTTTTTTCCTGAGTTTCCTTAACTGAAATAGAATTATTCCTCTGATGCTGGACATGAACAGTTCTCTCTTTTCAAAATTTAGGAGAATTAGCAAAAGTTGCCATCATTAATAAATAAAGAATTTCTTTCCTCGTATTTATTTTCTCTGAGGATTTAGATTATCTTACTTGTACAATATATTTTTTTTTTTTGAGAGAGAAATAATTTTATTTAGATTTTCATATGGCCTTTGTTGCTCTGACACTGTTGGGTACATGGTGCTGGGGTTCGAACCCATGTCACCATAACCATTGAGCCACACTCCAGCTCCCCTACAATATAGTTAAATTAAAGGGAAATTAGTACTTATTGAGTACCTGTTTATGTGCCAGGTTTTTTTTTTTTTTTTTTTGGTTAAAGTTACTTTCTTAAATTTAGACACAGTCACCACACCTATCATCACACTTATATTAAAGAATATGAGGTGGATAGAATCTATATTTGTACTATCTTTCCACGTATTGTTTTCCAAACAGTGAGAAAAAACTTCTAGAAAACAAGGATAAAGATCTAAGGAATAGTATATAGAGCAAATGGCATCAGACTCATAGAAATTGAAAATAATAGAAAAGAAAGTTAAATCTATGAGCAAGTTAGATAGATGGTAGATGCAGAAGAGAAGTATGTATAGGTATAATTCAGGGACAGGAGGGAAGAGGACGAGCTGATTAGTATAAAATACCCAAAGCCTAAAATTTATATGGAACTGATAGAGAAAAGAGCACATGGAAGCAAGCAGAGATGTAGAAGAAGCAAGAATTAGAGACTCTATAGCCAATTTTTGTGTAATTTCTTTTTGTGTTTTTCATGTATTTTTTATTCTGCTGTGTATTTAAAAAATTAATAAAAATTTAAAATATTTTATATACAACATATTGCTAAACTCAAGGCTAAGGGAATAGCTAAGACTGCCTTCACTTACCACATTAATGACAGTTCAGTTTAAAAAAAAAAAAGACACTTCAGAAGCCTCCAGGCCACAGTCCCTTTTGGATAGCTGGATTCAAATTTAGGTTTTCCCACTATCCCTTCAAATTTAATAATTTGCTAAAATTCAGAGAACTGGATATTGCATATGATTTTAAATTTATTATGTCAAAAAGATAAAAAGAACAAACTGGAGGGAGAAACATAGGGCAAGAGGGTCCCACAGGCCAAACTTCTGTCATCTCCATGGAGATATTACCCTGTTAGTACATCAGTATGTGACAGCTTGCAGAGAAATGCCAACTTAGGGAAGCTCACCAAGCTTTTGATGTCCTGAATTTTTATTTGGACTTGATTATAATCATTGCCTGTGCTGCTGACCTGAAGACTCCAGTTCCTTCAGAGGTCAGAACTGATACGGCATGTTTCAGAGAGCCCAACATAAATCATGTTAGCTGGTGTGGTGGCCAAAGCCCCAAATATACTCCTATCATATAGGACATTGATGGAGCCTAGAAATCACCTCCCAAGTAACCAAGGGAGAAGACTAGATCTTTCTTTGGGTAAAGTTAATTCTTTACTACTCAGTATCATTTGAACTGGAGCTTCCTACAAGACAAATGACATGCAACAGGTTTTCTCTGTCCCTATACTACTTGCTATGGAAAAGAGATAGTAGGACGTAAGTCATTTCTTTGTCACATATGCTGTTTCACAATATCTCCTAGGGTTCTTTACCAGTCTTAACTGAAGTTCTATTATGTGCTTTGTAATGAACAATCTGTTATACTTTTGTGTCCCAGTTTTCTAATCTATAAGATAAACTCTCATTAGATCAAGGCTCTAACTGACATTTTTATGATTTCTTATATTTCTTGATCAGATCATCTCCACTCTCTGTAAACCAGCAGTAGCTTCTTCTAGAGTACTCCTGAAGGTTAGGGGGCAATGTAGTATGACTTTTCTGTGTTCCTCATAATACCAGACACTTAATAGATACTCATGAGCTAGGTGTGATGGTACATGTTTGTAATCCCAGCTACTCAGGAGGCTGAGAGGAGGATCTCAAGTTGGAGGCCAGCCTAGGCAACTTTGTGATATCCTGTGTCAAAATACAAAGGGCTGGAGTTGTAGCTCACTGGGGGAGAGCCTCTGGGTTTAATCCTCAGTACAGAAGAAAATGAAAAAAAGATACTCATGAAAAACTTGTCCTGTCATTTTATTCCCATCAAATGAAAAGAGGATTCTGGTCTAAGGTCTCTTTGTTCTTTCTGAGGGCACTTGAAACCCTGATTTCAACCAGATTCAAATCTAGAATTTGAATCCTAACTGAAGTTTAACTTATCTGGGGGATACTTTTATGTGCTATGAACATGTTTTTGTTTTGAGTTGTTTTATTTTTTGCGGCACTGGGGATTGAACCAAATGTCCTTCAACCACATCTTTTTATTTTTACTTTGAAACAGAACCTTGTTGAATTGCCCAGTATGGCCTCATACTTGGAATCCTCCTGCATTTAGCTTCCTGAATAGCTGGGATTATAGGCTTCTGCCACTGTGCTTAAACAAATTGATTAGATAAATGTGGACTCCATTATTTGTAATGTTCTACCATAATAATTATTCCTATGATACAGATTTATAGATAAAAAGGAGATGAGTTCTAGACATTGAGAGACTTGTAGAAAAGATATACAATATTAATAAAGATTAATATTATATTATAAAAAGCCCCCCAAATTTTAATTTTAACTTGCTATTTCATATAGAACTTTATATTAACAAGTTTTTATTTCTCCTACCCTTCCCTTCCTTCCTCGTCCTTCCCTTTTCCTCTCCCTCTTTTCCCTTCTTTCCTTCCTTCTTTCTTTTCCTTTGAGGCATAGGGTACTTATATTTTAAAACACTTATTTTTTTCAGGACATTTAGGTCAGATACAATATATTAAAGAAAAATAATCATAAAAATAAGACACATGGTGGAATGGGATCAGAACTCAGATCCTAGAGCGTTTATCCTAGAGATCATATTAAAAGGAAAAAAGCCAGGAACTATGGGACACACCTGTAATCCCAGTGACAAAGGAGGCTGAGGCAGGAGGATTGCAAGTTCAAAACCAGCCTCAGTAACTTTGTAAGACCCTATCTCAAAATAAAAAAGAAAAAGGGCTGAGAATGTAGCTCAGTGGCAAAGTGCCACTGGGTTCAATACTTAGTACCCAAAGAAAAGGGGGAAAAGCTCCAGATTTTAAAAATTAGAGAAAAGAAAACATGTTAAAAGAAAAGAAACATTGGGACTCGAAATATAACTCAGTGATAGAGGACTTGCCTAGTATGTGTGAAGTCCTAGGTTCAGTCACCATCACCCAACAGAAAGAGAAAAGAAACTTTGGATGTGGTCAATTAAGAATTCTCAGGGCCTGCCTGGGAGTCATGGCACATATTTGTTGGAGGTTGAGACAAGAAGATCACAACTTGGAGTCTAACCTGGGCAACTTAGTGAGACCCTGATATAAAAAGATATAAAGGACTACCTCATGGTAGAGCAATCCCTAGTACCACTGGGGTGGGAGGTGGTAGTTAGTCCTACACACAAGAGGGTATCTATGATACTTAGAAATACTCAGAGAATAGTTAAGTAGAAAAGACTGTTTAAGGATAACTTTGGAAATTCCAGTTACGAAGGCTTGTAATAGCCATTCAGTGGTAAACCCAAAATGAATTCATCTGTTATTAAGATTTTTTTCTGTTATATAAATATTAAGATTAATGAAGTCTGAAAGAACAGTGACTTTTCTAATCAAGGTCTGTTATGGTTTGGCTGAAAGATGTCCCCTAAAATACTCAATATGTGAGACAATATGAAAAAACTGAGAGTTGAAATGATTGTGTTATGAGAGTCTTAACCCAATCAGTGAATTTATGCCCTGATAGGGGTTAATTGGGTGGTAAGTGTAGACTAGTAGGATGTGACTGGAGGAGGTGGGGTCATTGGGGGTGTGCCTTTGGAATACGTGTTTTATATCTGGCGAATGGAGTCTCTCTGCTTCCCAATATAGTGTCTTGAGCCACTTCCCTTTGTCATACTCTTCCACCATAATATTCAGCCTTACCTTGGGCTCCAAGGAATGGAGCTGGCCTTCTTTGGACTAAGACTTGAAACTGTGAGCCTCTAAATAAACTTTTCCTCCTAAAATTTTTCTTGTGCAGTCTTTTAGTCACACCAATGACAAAGCTGACTAAAACAACGCTATAACATGTCTCATACTTACATATACTAAATGTAGGTAGATGGTTATTATATACGCTCCCTTTTAACAACTTTAGGTGAGTAATTTATAGCTTTAATTGCCTATTAAAAGTATATATACAACATGTGTATATAATATATATATATATATATAAGATAAAAGGATATACATACATGTAACTTTGGGAAAGATTGAAAAAGAAATTCTTTTTTTTTTTTAAAAGAGAGAGGGACAGTGAGAGAGACAGAGAGAGAAAGAACTTTATTTAGTTTTTCACATGGCCTTAGTTGCTCCAACACTTAGTTGTGTACATGGTGCTGGGGTTTGAACCCGGGTCCTCAGGGTTTCCAAGCAAGCATCGAAACCGCTGAGCCACCGTTCCAGCCCGAAAAAGAAATTCTTGAAGTTCTTCGAAGAAAAATTTTTTTTTTTTACCAGATATTGCTTAACGACTAAGCCACATCCCCAGCCCTTTTTTTCTTTTTTTATTTTGAGACAGGGTCTCACTAAGTTGCTTAGATTCTCACTCAGTTGCTAAGACTGGCTTTAAACTTGAAATCCTCCTACCTCAGCTTCCCTAGCTGCTGGGATTATAGGAGTGTGCCACTGAGCCCAGCTTCTTTCAAGAAATTCTTGAAAGAAATGCCAGAGAAAGATTCTCAGGAGAATTTGTGACAAACTAGTCTGAACAAAAACTTAAGAATTTAGAGGAAATGTATTTCAGATTATCTCTAATAGTAGTCTTGTGAAGTGTCTTTTTTCTAGTTCACTTTTATATATATCCCCAACTGTAAAATGAATTTGGCAATGATAAATTATTTTATAGGAAAGTGAAAAATATCTAGCATCATTGCTTGTGCACGTGAAAAAAGTTTTTCTGAAAGTAAACAGTTATTTTGAGTCCAAGCAGTTTTTTGTGAGCGGGTACTGGCAGTTTAACCCAGGAGCACTTAACCACTGAGATATAATCCAGTCCCTTTTTAATATTTTATTTTGAGAGACAGGGTCTCACTGAATTGCTTAGGGCCTCGCTAAGTTGCTGAGGCTGGCTTTGAAAGTGAAATCTTCCTGCCTCAGCCTCCTGAGTTGCTAGGATTACAGGCATGTTCTCCAAGCAGATTTTTATTAGATACTGAAATTCAGACCTCCCCCCCCCCCCGAGAATGTTATACTACTATAAAACTTCCCAACCCTTTGTATGTTTTCTATGTATTGTATTTTTAGCTCAGTGGTAGTTAATTGCACCTAATTTGGGAAAGTAGTGTGATCAAAACCACTTTTGATCTCTATACACAATTTACTTTGTTTTTATTTCAAATTGATTGTAGAGTTTCTAGATTCAGCTGGAGAAAGTATGAAGAATTAGTGTCAAAAGATGTTTATTTTGGGGAAAAAGGTTCATTTGGTTTTAAAAGGTTTCAAATTAGGTTTGCTTAAATATGTTTTCTAAAGCAAGTAGAGTATTAAGTGCTTTGATAAGACATGCATCTGGTGTTTTTTTAAATCTTTTTTTAATTTGTTAAATATGAACTTACAATTAGGAGGGAATCATTATCAAACAATTAAGAACAAATGTATAATGACAGAGCAAGCCACGGCTGATGTCATTCCATGGTTTTCCTCCTTGGGTTCCCCATGGTTCCATGTTTCCCCCTGTAAAACCCCCATGTTAATTGGACTTCTCATGGAAGTTGAATGTTCCCCTCTGAGTTGATTCCTATATCTATATCTATATCTATCTATCTATATCTATCTATCTATCTATCTATCTATCTCAAGGTCTCCTTGATATCCTTCCTATTCCCTCTCCCCCTCTCTGTCCCCCTCCATACGTCCCCCAGCTCTGTAGGCAAGGTTCCCCCTGTTTGTGTAAAAATTCATACATGCTGAGGTTATTATTAGCTTAGCCATCTATCATACTGTTTCCAAATACATTCTAGCTTCCATAAATGAGAGAAAACATTCGGCCCTTGAATCTCTGAGTTTGGGATATTTCACTTAGCATAATTTTTTCCATCTCCATCCATTTGGCTGCAAATGCCATAGTATTGTTTTCTCTAATAGCCGAGTAGAACTCCATTGTATGTATGTACCAAAGTTTTTGTATCCACTCATCAAGAGAGGGGCATCTGGGTTGGTTCCATAGTGTAGCTATAGTAAATTGAGCTGCTATAAACATTGATGCAGTTGTATCTCTATATTATGCTGATTCTAGCTCTTTTGGGAAAATACCCAGGAGTGGGATAGCTGGACCATAAGGTGGTTTCAGCCCCAATCTTTTGAGGAGCCTCCACACTGCTTTCCAGAGTGGCTGACCCCAGTTTGCAGTCCCAGTTTGCAGTGTTCCTCTTTTCCCACAGTCCCTCCATCTTTTTTTGTATTCTTCATTTTTACCACTCTGACTGGAGTGAGGTAGAATCTCAATGAAGTTTTGATTTGCATTTCTCTTATTGCTAGTGATAGAGCATTTTCTCATATGTTTATGGGATTTTTGGACTTCCTCCATTGAGAAGTTTCTTTTTAGATCCATAGCCTGTTTATTGATTGGATTATTTGTGAGTTTTGGTGTTTAGTTTTTTTAGTTCTTTGTATATTCTGGATATTAGCCCTCTGTCCGAGGTGTGGCAGGCAAAGATTTTCTCCCATTCTGTGGGTTCTTTCTTGACACTCTTGACTAAATCTTTAGCTGTGCAAAAGCTTTTTAGTTTAATTGCATCCCATTCATTAATCTTAACTTTACTACTTGTACCATGGGAGTCTTGTTAAGGAAGGTGGAGCCAACCCCTATGTCCATGTAGTGTTGACCCTACTTCTTTTTCAAGCAATTGTAAAGCTTATGGTTTAATGTCCAGATCTTTGAACCATTTTGATTTAATCTTTGTGCAGGGTGAAAGGTAAGGATCCAATTTCAGTTGTCTACATATGGCTGTCATGGTGTTGAACAGGCTGTCCTTCTTCCACACTATGCTTTTGCCCCCTTTATCAAATATCAGTTAGTTAAATGTATGGGGGTTCGTCTCAGAATCCTCTATTCTGTTCCATAGGTCTTCAGTTCTGTTTTGATATCAGTACCATACTGTTTCTGTTACTATAGCTCTATAGTATAATTTCAGGTCAGGAATTGAGATACCACCTATTTCCTCCTTCTTGCTGAGTAATGTTTTGGCTATTCTGGGTCTTACGTTATCCATACGAATTTGAGAATTGTTTTTTCTATATTTGTGAAGACTAACTTTGGTAACTTGATGGAGATTGTGCTAAGTCTGTAATGGGCTTGGGTAGAATGGCCATTTTAATTATATTGATTCTGCCTAACCATGAACATGGATTGTTTTTCCATCTACTCAGATCTTCTGCAGTTTCTTTTTTTAAAGTTCAATAATTTTCATTATGGAGATCCTTAATATCTTTTGTAAGATTTATGCCCAAGTATTTTATTTTTTTGGAGGATATGGTGAATGGGACAGATTTCCTGATTTCTTCTTCAGTGGACTTGTTCCCGGAGTATAGGAAAGCTAATGATTTATTGGTGTTGATCTTATAGCCAGCCATTTTGCTGAAATTGTTTATAAGCTCTAGAGGTCTTCTTTAA
>PVKS010034652.1:0-20709 GCA_004027875.1 Aplodontia rufa
TTTTTTTTTTTTTTTTTTGTTTAAAGAGAAAGAGCTCCTACCTTTTATTTATTTATTTATTTTTATTTAATTATTTTTTTTTAGAGGGACAGTGAGAGGGAGAAAGAGAGAAAGACAGAATCAATTTTATTTAGTTTTTTATGTAGCATTCGTTGCTCAAATAATCTGCTGTGTACATGGTGCTGGGGTTTGAACCCACGTACTCGTGCATGCCAAGCAAGCACCATAACTGCTGAACCACCACTCCAGCCCCTCCCACATTTAAAAAAAATCAATGTAAGCTACTGAATTTGAAGTCAGCCAAGTATGAGGAAGGATCCTTAATTTTTTATGAGTATGAACATTCCCCCTCTAGATTAATTTAGGAAACTTCACTCCTTTTCTTATCTTGCTTAGGGAAAGCCATTTATTTCAAAGTGAAGTTCCTTCCTGGACTGAGGAATCCACCTCAGCTTGCATCTTCTTTCCTGCTTCCTCTGACAGCAAGCAGAGAGCCACTAGGGGTCTCAAATAGGACTGCCAGAGAGTATTTACCATTACAGTACAGATCAGTGGGAAGGCAGCTATAATATCCAAAGGGGTTTGGTTGAGTAGAAATTGAGCTGTGTATTCTGTGCAATGTGAGAGGAACAGTCACAGCAGGTTGGACCTCAGCTCAGTGAACACATCCCTGGCCACATGGATCTTGTGGAATATTCTTACAGTCCAGGTAAGCAGAGGGAGACTATCACAGGGTGCTTTCTGTACCGTGTATTTATTAACAAGTGCTGTGCTGAAGTCCCTTCCACCCATTATCTTATTTAATCTTTCCAACAATCCTATAAAGTTGTTATCCTAAACATCTCTGTTTTGAATTGAGGAAATAGGCTCAGAGGGGTTCAGTAATGTGATCACTGGTGCATAGCTGTTTGCTGAGCAGTGGATCTGGGACTGGTATCCAAAGGAGCCCTCACCATGCACTTCCAGTGTAGAGACACCCGCAAATCTTAATGCAATCCACAGGATCAGTTTCTTTAGCTTTCAGTGTAATCAAAGTAGCAACCAGGTTCAGGATTTTTCCCTTTTCAGTTTAAATCTGGACACTTTACCTGAAATATAGCTCTTCAAGTCAAGCAAATGGGCTTACCACTTTCATTGACCTACTAAACACATTCACCATCTAATATTCAGCCTGAAAACATACATTCTCTCTCACACGCACTTTTCATTACTTTTTAGAGATCTAATGGGCTAGCCTCGCTCGTCCCTAATACTAGTTCTTAGGAATGGGCAATTTTCTTCCCAACTCCAGAAGAGCATTCATTTGCTAACACATTTCAGTGGTAGTAAATTGGGCCTCTGGGGAGCCCCATTCATTCTTTGGTGCCAAAGGTGTACACCACATCAGAAATGTTTAGTAGTCTGAAATAATGTGTTGGCATCTGAGAACCTACCCTAAGCAACTTAGACTTCCAATAAAGACTTTTGCCCGAAACTCATCCAAAAGGTTTTGCATTCGGAAATGTTTTTATGGTCATCGATTTTTTCCCTCGCGGTGAACGAGGTCAGCAGGCACTTTCCCGTTTAAAGACAAAAAATAGGGATGGTGTGTGTTATGGGGAGGCCAGATGGCTGAGAAGGACGCTCTCGGACGTTGGTGGAGACGGCGATTTCCGTGGTGGGCAAGACCTGATCCAGGCCTTCCAACCTTGGGGTGAGGCCAGGTGGGACCCGCCGGGAGCCCCTCCTGCAGGGGTCGAGCGCCGCGGTGGGGCGCACTCACTAAGGCTAGACTTGGGGTGGGATCTGGGCAGCAGTGACGGGCCCGGAAAGTCGAGCCCGGTAGAGATGAGGGGTGGGCGTGCCCGTGCCCCCCGACCCTCGCACACGGAGAGTCAGCGCACGGCTGTTCTCCCACCCACCCCGCGCGTCCCCGCACCACCGCTCGCGGGGGAATGGAGGCCCCGCCCCGCCGCGGGGTCCCCGCTCTCCCGCCCCCTCCCCCGGGCGTCCGCGGCGGCGCAGGGGAAGGGGAAGCGGGAAGGGGCGGGCAGGGGCCGCCGCCGCTTTCTCCTCCCACCGCCCGCGCCGAGCCTAGCCGAGCGGGCGGCGCCGCGCTCCCGCCGCATCCGCGCTCCCCAGCGCCCAGCCAGCGGGCGAGTACAGCGCGGGGGCCCGGCCCGGCTTCCTTTTGGCCGCCCGCGGCGTCCCCGGGCGGGCGCGGGCCGCGATGGCAGCGGCCGAGCGGGGCTGAGCCCGCCGCCGCCAGCAGCCCTCGTCCCCTCGGGCCCCAGCCATGGCGAAGCAGTACGACGTGCTGTTCCGGCTGCTGCTGATCGGGGACTCCGGGGTGGGCAAGACCTGCCTGCTGTGCCGCTTCACCGACAACGAGTTCCACTCCTCGCACATCTCCACCATCGGTAAGGGGCGGTGGCCGCGGGCGCCCCACCCTGCCTGTCCGGCGGCTCCTCCACGGTCGCCCCTTCCCCAGCCCGGGAGGGGTTACTCGCCCCTCCGGCTAGAGGCAGTGGCCTGCGAGGCCAGGGTGAGGGAATAATCCCCAGGATGTGCTGGCCACTGGCAGGGGACCAGAGTCTCGGTTCCTGCAGGTGAGGGGGTCCCTGCTGCCTGCCTTTCGGGACTAGGTTTGGGATCTCTGGCCCTCTAGCTGGAGAACCCTCCCATTCAAGCCCAGGAGGGGTGTAGGCTAGGGTACCACGATCTGGGGCAGTGAAAATCATAGCCCGTGAAATAACATCCCTTCCGCCCCAAGTCAAGAGGGGGAGGGGAAATAAACCTCGAGCTCAGGAAAAAGGGGTCAGGGTGGAGAACCCGTCATTGAGGTACCCTCAGTTCAGGGGCGAGTCAGTGTGGAGTCAGGATGGGGAAGAGAGGAGGAAGGGGAGGGGTCAGAGGGATTGCGTGACCAGGGCACTGTTGTGAAGGTAAGCCTCAAGGTGGGACACCTGGAAGAGGGCACTGATTGGGGTGAGAAGCCCCAATTCATGAGAAAGGGAAGAGCCTGTTGGCTAAAGCATTTGTTTTGAAGGAAGCTGAGGGGGATGGAGGAAGGTCAGGAATGGTCCTCCAGACCTGGGGTGAAGGCCAGTGTCTGAAGATAGGCAGGACCCACCTTTGACTACATCTCTCTGTCAGTGCCAGGAGCTGTGATTAAAGGGCCAAGGGCAGGTGGCATCCAGGACAGTGCTTTGAGGGGGTTACCTGTTTTCTGGGAGTGGGTTGAGAGAGTCTCTCCCTTCTGGGCATGAATGGCCCCCTTCTCTGGTAGATCTAAATTGAGGGAATTCTACTCATACCTAACAGGATGCATGCCTGGTTAACCCTGGAGAAGCCTTTCACTGCCCAGGCCCTGAAAGGAGACACCTGCTGACTGGCTGATCCTCCAGTTGGAATACTGTCCTAGAAGCCCCTGCTGCCTTCCGGGAGAGCTCCAGCTTTCAGCTTCCCCTGGAGGATTCCTCTCCTCTTTTCCCCTCTCCAACATATACTCCTTGCCAAGAGAAGGGGGAGTGGCTAGAAGCAGCCAAGAGGAACAGAGCCTGGTGGTTAAGAGGCAGGCATTGTTTCACACATACCTAGAGACCTCACTTTGGGGCAACGTGACCTTGACTATCATTTAAGCTTCTGAGCTTTATTTATTTATTTTATTTATTTATTTTTTTAAAGAGAGAGAGGGACAGTGAGAGAAAGAGAGAATTTTATTTAGTTTTTTTCATGTGGCTTTCATTGCTCCGACACTTCGTTGTAAACACGGTGCTGGGGTTCCAACTTGCATCCTTGTGCGTGCCAGTCAACATCGCAACCTCTGAGCTACCACTCCAACCCTTGAGCTTTATTTTTTCATCTGTAGAATGGATATAATAATGGATCAAGTGAGATAATGTTTGTAAAGCACTTAGCACAAAGTCAGATAGATGTGGGAGCTGGCTATGTGCTATTATTACAGTTGCTGTTAATTAAGATTGAGCTCTTAGGGTCTCTTTGCTTCACTGCCTTCAAGGACTTAGGGGCGGGAGCAGGATTCATCCATATTTCTCAGGGATGCTATAAGGCTAGCTCCTAAGAGATCCAGGAGTTGGGGATGGGCCACTATTTGGATGAGAGATATTTCAGAGATAGTTGCAGACACCAAGCCATGACCAGGAGAGGGCTCAGAGAAGAGGCAGGTGTTGGGGAAAGGCATGGGAGTGAGCCAGGGAGTGGCTGAGGAAACAGATGGGGATGAGGACAGGTTGCTGGCTTGGGGGCAAAGGGCAGCAGGTTACCTGGCTTTTGTCTGAAGAGCAGTCATTTGGTTCTTGGTGTCCTGGCCACACTCCAAGTCCTAGGAAGGACCTGGAGTTTTCCCTTTGAGTGTTTCCTCAGTCTCCTTCATTTCAGAAATTCTTGCTTACGTTGTGAGGAGTTAGCCTCCCCTGGGAGACCCATATATTTCTCTTGGCAGGTAAATGAGGGAACCCTGGTTTCTAAAATGCCAAGGTGTGCTTTCCCTAAAGAGAATCATCCCTTGCTGCATACCTCTGATCACCATCCCTTCTTATTCCTTCACCTTGTCATCTCCCTTCTTAGACTCCTTCTTACTACCAATAGGGGAATACTAGGTAGGCCTCGGGGCTTCTTCAGAAATCTTCTAATGCACCACTTTGGGGGCAGAGGTGAGTAAGGGAAATAAATGGGACGTCTCTGTAGCACCTTTTCCCTCCCTAGGCCCTTAGTGTGTATTGACCTAAAACCTGTTCCCAGAGTTCTTTCTCTGCTTCTCATGGCCAGGTCCCCCTTTCCACAGGATGTAGAGGACTCTTGGAGTTTAGATTCCCTGGAAGAGAAAGAAACCTGCCTGCCTTTCTGTAGCCTTTTAAAATCTGCCCCACTGGGTTCCTTAAAGGTTTTCTTATTGAAAGCTTACTCAGAGCTTGTGATTCCCCCTCAACTTGGCTGTGTTTTTCAGCAATAGCTTTTTCTTTAGGTAATTTGGAAGGTTCCCAAGGAAGGGGCAGCCAGGAGGCAAATCAAGGAGCCAAGGAAATGGGGGCCACCAGGTCATAGTCATTCATTTATTTGTTCATAAAAACAGTACATGTGTCCTGTATCTACCCTTCAGAGGTTCCAAGATGAATAATACATTATTGCTCTCAAACTGCTCAAATAAGTTCTTTACCCTGCTGGTCACTGATCTAGGCACCCTTCCCAGGGATCTCTCTCTCTCTTTCTCTCTCTCTCTCTCTCTCTCTCTCTCTTTGGGGGGGGGTGTGTGAGAGAGAGAGAAAGAGAGAGAGAGAATAGGGAAAACAAGGCTGTTCAAGTACTGCCTAGTCAGAGTTCAGATTCTTGGCTCATGTTGAATCACTTAGGCTGACTCTATAGTAATTTGTTCCTATTTACTATAAGAGCCTGTGACATTCCATAGAAGAGTTTGCTGGGGAACAGTGAGACTTCCCTAGACTAAGGCATTGACCTCTCCTTCTCGCATTCCCATCTCTCTGGCCAGCAGATGGGTAGGTGGGTCTATGCCATGGGTATTCCCTTTCCATGCAGCTGTGCTCCCAGGTGGGGGTTGGTGCACAGGGGACAGGCAGAACCTTGATGTCCCCTGCCTGTAATGAATTTCCTGATGGGTCTGTTTCAACAGGGAAAGTAATTGGACATTCCTACCAAACACATGCCAGGCATTTTAGAGACACATTGCAGTCCACCTTTTCCTGCCCACAGAAGCCTATAATCTAGTTGCAGAAGCAAGACACAGGCAAAAAAAGAGGTATTGCCAAAATGAGATTATATCTGAAAGTACTTGGCAAAGCACTGTTCAAATGTAAGAGACCGGTTATGATCATTACTGCTAAGAGTGACCAAGTTCTCACAGTCATTATCCATGTAGGATGCGTCATAAGGTAACCAGTGAATGGCGATGGGCCTAAAGAATGCTTTTGCTATCTAAGGTTAGAGAAGAAGAGAGGCCCCTGTGGATTCCAGCCAGCAGGGAAGGCTGAAGCTGCCTCCACTGGGTGCCTGCAGCAAAGGGAGCAGATGGAGCACTGTGAGCAGAGATAACAGAGGTGTGAAGTGAGTGGGTGGTCGTGGGATTGGGACTCCTCAGTCTGACTGCTATAGAAGAGAAGGGAGTTTATGGGGGAATGCGAGAACATTCCTCTCTGTCTCTCAAACTAAGTATTTTGAGGGTGAGACATCTTCTTTGTTTTCATAGGCCCTAAAGGGCCAGGCAACATTTAACACATCTTAAATTGAATGTCAGGCCTGGTTGGCAGACAGCATCAAGGACCTGGCCAAGGAGTTAGGACTTGAACCTAGCAAAGGTAGGAAGGGGTTTTGAGCATCATATTGACTGGACGAGGATTTAAGTCTTGAAGCAGGGGGCCAGTCAAGGGTTGTGCTGGTGTCTGGGCATGAAGAAACCTCTCAACTGGTTCCTCACTCTTCCTCCTCCTACCCGCTCTGGTGGTACCAGCACCAACCTCCACATAATCACCTGCTCTGGTTTCCCTCCAGAAGTGGGGAGTAGCCCAAACCCTTCAGTCTGGCCACTTCTGAAAGGGTCTTACACGGGACCTATCTGCCCAGGCACAGAGTCCTGTGTGAGCATCTGTGTTCAGGAGAAGTTTAGTGGCCTTTCTGAAAGATGCCTGGGGTGGGATGTAAGCCACTAATGTAAACTGAAGTAACCGCCCAGGAGTTGGTTTTTCTCCCTCCCATCCTTGTCACCTGCCTCTGGCTCTTTCCTTTGAAAAGCCACCCTTAGGCAGCCCCGCTTTTGTGTGGGGAGGAGGCTGTGCCTGTGATCATCTGGTTGGGCCGGTTGGGCTGTGGCTGGTGTTTGCTGTGGAACTTTCACCTTTCTCTGGAAGCTCTGCTGGAACTGCCTCTGCTTCTGGCAGGGGCTTGTGTAGACTGAGGGGAAGGGAAGCACCAGGGAGGCTAGATCTGAGCCTGGAACTGAGTGACCTAACAGACTTTGGAGCAATGCTTGGGCCTGGTAGTCCTGGGATCTGCAGGTTTCTAGATTGAGGAGCTGGCCTCGCTGGACTCAGCAGCCTTTGGGCAGCCCGAGACTTGTCTCTTCCTACCCTGTGCCCCAGGCCCTGCAGAAAGGAACAATGAGTAGGATAGAAAGAACCTGGTGGGACTTGCACATTCTCCATGGCCTTATTGGCTCTGTGACCATCAAACACTTATTTAACTTCTTTGTATTTCGATCTCTATCTATAAATTGAAGATAGTAATAGAATCTTTTTTTCTTAATGGTTGGGAATATTACAGAAGCTAATTGATTCAAAGCACTTTGTAGAGTCCTCAATAAAATGGTGGCTGTCACTATCATCATCATTATTATTCCTAGTGTATAAGGATGTTGTAGAGACAAATAAACTGTCAATAATGTGCTGTGAGTTCTTCCTGTCTACCTCTCATGGATTCAATTATTCAGGCACTACTTACCCTACACTTCCTATGTGCCAGGCACCATGCTAGGAGCTGGGGATACAGTGGTGAAAAAACAGAATCAAGGAGCTGTCTTCCATTCTGGGGGAGCATGTGAGTAGGCTCTGCGTTTCATTTCAGTTTGTTCCAACCTACCCTGGCCCTTGCAATGCTGGTGTCTGAGAAGGGAGAGTGAGTTGGTGAGAAGGTGGAGAGAAGTGGGGTGGCCCAGGAGAATGGGGGTGTCTCTGCTTCAAGACGGGGCCTCTGCTAGATGTTGCTGTGCCTGGGCCTCTGTTCTTTTCTTCCTCCTCCTGGCACAGGCACAGACCAGTTTCCCCACCCCTTAGCCCAAGGACATGATCCCTGGGAACAAACATCTGAAACCCACAGCCTGCAAGATTTACCCACGGCTTGAACACCCTGTGCCCTCCTGCCTGCCTGCATTCCCTGGTCTCTGCTCCTTCCTCTTCCTCCCTTCCCCCAGAGGTTGATGATGAGCTTTAGAACATGAAAGTCGATCTTTGGTCATTATCCTTCTACCCTGATCGCCAGCTCTTCTCAGAGTGCCTCCTTCTGTAATTTAATATTTGTTCCTGTTTCCCTGTAAAACTGCCAGTTTTCTCTACAGGATTCTGAACTCTCCTTGGCTCTTCTGCCTGGTTAGTTTGTCAAGGGGGTCACAGGCTTCCTAGACATATAATTGCTCCTACTGAGAAGGAAAAGGGCCTGTGTGGACGAATGGACGTCTGTGTGCACATGCCCACGTGCATGTGTGAGGGTCCCCATGAGAGCTAAGGAAAGGCAAGACCACTGCCGTGGTTTCTCTCTTTGTAACAGGAAAGAGTGATGTTGGTCCTTCTTGCTTTTCTCTCCTGAGCTCTTTGAGTTCCACTGAAACTGCCTGAAGATACTTGCTGCTGCTTCTGTCTGGAGCCCTGATCCTTCAGATCTTCTCCCTGCTGGGTACCTCCTTGTCACTCAGGTCTCAGCTCAGATGTCACTTCCTTTAAAAGGTACTTTCTGAGCAACCAGCTTAAAATAGCTTGCACATTGTCCTCACTCTTGCATTTGCCTCTTAGCCCATATCACTCCCTTCCGTGATGTGTTAATAAAAATAAGTTACTTATCTGTCTGCTTCACACGGAGCTTCCTGAGGACAAGGCTGTGTTCTGAACTGTTCTCTGCTTGTTGTGGAGTACCTAGCTTCATTCCTGCACATAGTAAGGACTCACTAACTGAATGGCTGAATGAAGTAATGCATCTCCCTAGAGGACTTTTGCTCTTCCCTGAAGAAAGTCATGGTGGTGTTGGTTTCTTGGGACTTAAGACAATGCCAGGCATGTGTTTGGGGATATGAGAGGACAGGGGAGACTTCTATAACGGGTGATTTCTTTTCCCCCAGTAGTTCTAAGCTCTGCTCAGATATGTGTTCTAAGGAGAAGCTCATCACAAGGAGGGAGAAAGCGGCCCCCATGATCCCTGTGTGAGTGGGGTGCTCTGGTGTGTGCAGAGATGATGGGTTGGTGTCTTAGCCTAAGGTCAGTGCCGTGTGTTGGTTGGGGTGACTGCTAATGTCAGATGTTGCCTGTCCATTCAACCAGGCTGCCTGAGTGGCCTTGTAGGACCACCTCGCAGCCAGGGTGCTCTGTAGTAAGGAGTTTCTAGGCTCAATCTCTGAGTCATACATTCCCTCTAGCCTCATCAGGAAACCCCACCACATGATAACAGTGCCTGGATCCCGGTTTTCTAGAGACTTGCCCTTCAAAACTTTGTAATAGGAGCAACTAAGGCCATGTGAAAAACTCAATAAAGTTGTTTCTCTCTTTCTCTGTCTCTCTCTGTCCCTCTCTCTTTAAAAAACAAAACAAAAAAAAAAAAACTTTGTAATAGAGTATGCTTCTGAAATCTCCAGAATTTCTCAGGAGTGGACATCTGAATCAGAACTTTCAATCCCAGTACTCTTGAGAATAAAGCGTGGCCTTAGAATGAGTTAGAGGGGGCTGGAGCAGTGGCTCAGTGGTTACGGCACTTGCCTGGCGTGCACAAGGGCACAGGTTCAAACCCCAGCACTCACATACACAACTAAGTATCAAGCAATGAAAACCATGTGAAAAACTCAATAAAAAATTGATTTTTTCTCTTCCTCTCATTGTTCTTCTCTCTTAAAAAAAAACAAAAAACCCCAGAAAAACCAAGAATGAGTTAGAGGACCAGGGTTCTGTCTGTCAAGCCCAGGGCCCCTTATGATTCTGCTTCCCGTCGCTCCCAGAGCAAGATGGTGTACACTGATTAATACATTTATTCCGAGAGCCAGGATGAACCTTCTCCCCATACTGAAGCCCGCGTGAGGGACAGTCAGTCGGCGGTTCACAGAGGAGGCAATCAGGCAGTACACTGTCCCTCAAACACTGAGGCTAAGAGGTGCCAGGCGCAGGGACTCAGCAAGTGGCAGGTGTGGGAAAACGTGTTCTCTCCTTGCCTCATCCAGCTGCTGCGAGGGATGCGAGTCAGGATGCTCTGTCTTGAGTCCTCTCCGGAGCTTTGTCTGTGAGTTCTCCCTATATTCTCTTTCCTAGTTTTCCCCCTCCCCTGTCCCTCGGTTAGGGGGAAATGGCATTATTGGTCTCCTGAGAAATTTGTTGCTGAGAGAGGGGGGTTTTGAAATGGGGATCACAATGATTCCTTGTTTGGGTTGGCAAATTAGGACAGCCACTCCCTACGGGGTCTGCCTTTTCTTAAAGTTTGTTTTGGAGTTGCTCAGGGTGATCTCTTTGGAGGTGACTTCCTGCCATAACCCTGAGGGAGCGCCACATGTCCAGCAGATGCTGGTTTCCTGCAGGGGGAGGAGTGGGCATTTCTGAGATGGGTGCTTGGTAACTGGAGCCAGCATGGCCCCAAAGATTGGGTGTCTGCCTTGGGTTTCAGGTGTATTAAATTGTTCCTTGTTGTGGAGTCTCGTTGCTAATGAAAAGGCTTGGGTCACACTGCTGGTCCTTTGGGCTGTGGTTGATTGTGGTGATAACATTTGGCACCCAGACGCAGCCCTGTTTCCACTGAAGCATGTGGCTCTTGGTGGGCAGGCAAGCTGGCACTTGACATTAACCCAGGAGGTGCTGGCCTGCCAATGGGCACACCCTAGCTTTGCCAGGATTTAGGTTTAGCCAGGCTATGGGGGCTGTCTGGGGTCCATAGTGGATGGCATTTTTCTCAAAACATTCCACGTGGTGCAGGCTTTTTGCCTCTCCTCTCTGTCCCGCTCTCCCTCTTCTCCCCAGCAGGTACCTTCTGCTTCCTCGAGCTCTTTTCATCTCCAGGCTGGGACTCTGGTTCCCAGTCTCATCCTTCCATAAGGGAGATTGGTAGGGCCTTGGGCCAACACTTTACAAAGCTCTGAGTGATGGATCCTGTTATGAGTTTTCTATCCTATCCCAATCCTCACGGAAATTCTCTGACATCAACATCATCACCTGCATTCGATCGGTGAGGAAGCTGAGGCCAAGTAAGGCTAACTGGCCAATGTTGCCAGGACCACATTGACAGGTACAAGTCAGGGGGGGACCAGACTCTGACCGCCCATCCCGTAATGGCTGCGCTGCTCTTTTTGTCCAGCCGCACTTCCCCTGTGCTTTCCAGGGCCCGCTTTGGAGGCAGTGATGGGAAGGAGTGTTTTCACCTGAAGTACTCTTTTGCCTTCTCTCCACCGTTGTTCCAGCATGTCCACTGCTGGGCTAGGAAGGTGCATGATATCTTAAGAGCCCAGGGAGTGCCAGGCTCTCTCCCCTCACAGTTTGGAAGGCCGGGAAGTCTGAGATCAGAGTGTTGGTGGATTTGGTGTTTGGTGAGGGCTCACTTTCTTTTCTTATTTTTAAAGAGAGAGGGAAAGAGTGTGTGTGAGAGAGAATCAATTTTATTTATTTTTCCATTTGGTCCCCGTTTCTTCAACACTTAGTTGTGTATGTGGTGCTGGGGTTTGAACCTGGGTCCTTGTGCATGCCAGGCAAGCACTCCAACCACCAAATCACCACTCCAGCCCCAAGGGCTCACTGTCTGCTACAAAGATGGCACCTTCTAGCTGTGTCCTCCCATGGCAAACACAAAAGGGTTAAATGCTCCCTCGGGCCTCTCATGAGGGCAGTGATTCCATGCATGAGGGCTCTGCTCCAGCCAGAGTGTCCTGCCCCAACCCTAGTGCCCAGAGTAGGCCTTGCCTGACCACCCAGTTTTCTCATAGCGGTATTGTTACTGTGCTTCAAGACTCCGGTTGTGGCCTGGCAGGCACTAGGGGTGCTGCTGGAGGGGCAGAGGCCACAGCACAACAGGAAGAGCAGGAAACCTGGGGCTGCCTCAGGCCACAGTCGGGTGGGGAGGGCAGCAGGGTCACCAGGTGGACCTGGTATTGTCACTTAACTGAGGAGTTTTTCTTGCCATTGTCTGTGAGTCGTTCAGATGTGAGGGAGCTGTCTCTGCTCTTGAGGTGTAGGTGCCTGTCCTTTATGTTCTCTGGGACAGGGGGATTCTACTGATGGAATTTCTATGCCTGGCATTGTGCTTGCAACAGAGGCAGAAAAAAAAAAAAAGGCAAACAGAACTTGGTCAAGCATGAAATATATTCTCTGATCTTTAGGTTCTTTATGTCTAGTTGGGGTTAGAAGACAAAAAAAAAAAAGAGGCAGTAGGAGAGTAAGGTAGTGTTGTTTTAGCAGCTCATAGTCACAGGCTATGAATCCTCTGAGGTGCTCTCAGGTGTCACTGAGGAAAGGGTGTGTGTCGTGACGCTACCCAGCGGCTGAACTCAGGGTCTGGTCTAGACGGACAGCAGTGCTTTCACCCAGCATCCCCAGCACCAACTCTTTTTTTTTTTCTTTGATTGGATTCAGGGGCACTTAATCACTGAGCACATCCCTAGTCCCTTTTTTATTGCTTTTTGTTTTTGTTTTTGTTTGTTTTGAGATAGGACCTCCCTAAGCTGCTTAGGGCCTTGCTAAATTGCTGAGGCTGGCTTTGAACTTGCAGTCTTCCTGCCTCAGCCTCCCAAGATGCTGGGATTCCAGGCGTGTGCTGCCATGCCCAGCCAGCTCCAACTCCTGCCAGCATGTTTGTCATTTTTAAGCATCTCTGCTTCTCTCTGCACATCTGTTTGCCTGCTCCTCTTGTTGTGACCCAGCCAGCTCTCAACGTATACCTAGTTTGGAGGAAGCTTTTCCTCAGCTTCTCTTCCCTTCCCTTCCCTTTCCTCTTTTCTTTTTGAGACAGGGCCTCACCATGTTGCCCAGACTGGTCTCGAACCCCTGGGGTGAAGTGATCTTCTTGCCTCAGCCTCCCAAGTAGCTGGGACTATAGACAGGCACTACTGCTTCTGTCTTGGAGGGAGCTGGTTTGACAGGCTCAGCTGACCTCCCTTGCCCTTGTTGGCCTTGGGGGTCACTGGCACGCTTGTCAGTGGACAAGTCAGGAGCTGCTTCTCCACAGAGGGAAAGCTGCACCCAGTCCTGTTACCCTGAACAGAGGCTTTGGACTCAGCAGTTTTAAATAGAAAGGGCATTGGACATATCAGATCTGCTGGGACAAAAGGATGAGCTACTCCCTGGACTTAGGGCCCTCAGTTGGGAGAGAGCCCCATTCCTGACTTTTTCCTCCTGGGGTTCCCAGGTTTCCTAGAACCTCTGCTGGAGGTGTATAGAAGTGATTTGCTTGTTTCTTCACACTTCTGCACTGTCTTGTAGGGACACAGAGGTAGAATTGACAGGGTAATGAATCTGGGCTTCCTGGAATCATGGATGTACAGAGAGTTCCCTGAAAGTAGGTTATGGTGGGTATCTTAGGGCAGCTGTAGCAGTACATTACAGCAGTGCTTTGTAAACAACAGATACGTTCTATCCACAATTCAGGAGACTGAAGTCCAAGGTCAGGGTGTCAGCAGATGCAGAGTCTGGTGAGGGCTCACTCTGCTACAAAGAGGGTGCCTTCTAGCTGTGTCCCCCAGCAGACAGTAAAGGGGGGTAATTGCTCCCTCAGGCCTCTCATGAGGACACTAATCCCATGCTTGAGGGCTCTGCCTCCATGAGCTAATGGCCTCCCCAGGGCCCTACCTCCCCACATCACTGCCATGGGGGGTTGTTTAAATGTATGGATTTGGGGGAGACACAATGTTCACATGTGCCCATTGCCTCACTTCTAAATATCTCAAAATATCAGAATAGATGTGGGGTTTGGTGGGAAACTACTGTCAAGTTAAGAGCACTGCGTATAGGTTTTTAAGAGACCTGTTTTCCAGTTCTGGCTCAGCTGCAGGATGTGGGGATGTGATTAAGTTGGCCTTTCTGTGCCTTATGATAACAATACCCACTACTACTAACCTCACAGGAACTCTGTGGCTAAGGGGTGTGTATAAGACAAGAACATTTGAGGCTCAGGTATGGTTCTGCCGAGACATAGGCTAGATAGAGTTTCAGGGTAGTTCTGGGGAAGCCCTGGGAATCTGCATTTCCACGAAGCTCCCTGAGGAGGTTGATGCCTCTCATCCTTAGCCTAGCAAGGGTAGCAGAGTAGCAGTCCCTTCGCCATCAGGGTTCTCTAGATTGCTTTCCTCCGCACTCCTCAGGGAGCCTTTATTCAGCAGAGGGAAGGTAGGAGTAAGAACTACAGTGAGTCAGGAGCTTTCATTGTTTAATTATACCCCACTGCAACCCTTCGGAACCAGCCCTTAGGTGTTCTCATTCCATAGATAACACTTGCCTACAGTCACGCAGCAAGAGTCCAAGCCAGGATTCAGACCCAGGTCTTTCTGAGTCCAGTGCCAGTCGATGTCTCTTCCACCGTATTAGAGCTCTCAGACTTTCCTGTGTCTAACCTTCTCCTCCATATGCATAGTGCTGTTCAAATCCCTCGAATTGTGATTCAGCAGGTGTAGGCAAGTCAAGGTAGTTGCATTTAAAAGAAATATCTCCTGGGATGATTCTAAAGCTGAGGATCTGCAAAGCACACTTCACTTCGAGAAATGGAGAACACCCATGCTTCCTGGCTTGAAACTTCGGGTGCCCAACTTTTGCCAGAATGTAGTTGTCAGACTTCAGTATGTGGGGGAAGTGCCTGGAGCGTTTGTTTAAATAGAGTTCTGGACGCCATCCCCAGAGGGTCTGCTTCTGTAGGTCACGGATGATGCTGATGCCGCAGATCTGGGGACACACTTTGAGAACCACGGTCCCAGGAGCTTGCAACTCACAGGTGTAATCCTTGGACCAGTGACCTTAGCTTCACCTGGAAGCTTAATGCAGCTTCTCAGGCCTTATCTCATCCCTACTGAATCTGCATCTGCATTTTATTTCATCACAATCCTTAACCTTAACCTGTGCACCTTGGAGGAGCCAGAATATCGAACACCGGGAGAGACGCAGCTAGAGAACATCTCTTCTCTCCATGGATACCAAAGAGGCAACCGAGGGGCTGGTAGAGTGTGCACCCCAAGGGTGCTGATGAGGACAGCTGAGAGATGAGGCTTGGAAAGGACAAAGGGCCCTTCCCTGAGGAAGGCAGAGAGATGACAGTGGGCAGTCTGGAAAGACAGGATGGGCCTCAGAGGAAAGGCTCTGTCATAAAGCAGTGGAGAGACATTCTGTTGAGGGCATGGGGTGGCAGGGCCACTCTGGGTGAGGTGAGTGGCAGTGGAATGTGGTGGTAAACACATATCGGAATAAACAGTTGGCTGAGCAACTGGGATGGCCTGCAAGGTGAGAAAGCATGAGTCTGGAGGAGACTCATTCAGGCCAGCATTTTAACTTTGTCCTGCAGAGCAGCAATGGAAAAACACAACAGCCATGCAGGAGAGGGTATGGACAGGGTTGGGCATAGGGTCCTGCAGGCCAGGGCTTCATTGGTAGGGTGGACACAGTGAAAGGTGCAGGGCATATGGGGACAGAATAGAAGGACTAGATGCCACTGGAAGATCATTAGACTGTCAACCTTTTTTATGTTTAAAGAAAAAGGTCCCAAATCCTTTGGAAGACAGACTATTTCTTTCATCATATATTAGCATACATGACTAGCCCAACTCAAAACATTTTGCTTCTTGACATGTTAAAACAAATTTTATTGGGTTGTCAGTAGGCCTAGGTTGCAAGATAGTGTGTGTGAGAGAGAACGTGCATGGTGGTGGTGGTGGAGGGGTGTGCTGTGAGTCCCAGCCTTGGCTCCTGGCCATACAGCTAAGTGGCGGAGGGGCGGGGCTGAGAAGGAATCAAGGCCCAGCACTCACCTCCAGTGCTGTGCAGTTTCATAGCTGCTGTCTGTTCTGCCTCTCTCTCTCTCTCTTTTTTTTTTTTGTATTAGGTATTGAGTTCAGGGGTGCTATACCACTTAGCTACATCTCCAGCCCTTTTTATTTTTTTAATTTGAAACAGGACTTCATTAAGGTACTGAGGCTGAGTTTGGACTTGTGAGCCTCCTGCTTCAGCCTCCCAAGCCACTGGGATCACAGGCCAGTCCGTTCTGCCTCTAACAGCTGCTTCCAACTCGCCCTCCCTCCACTCTTCTCTCACAGGGAAAGAGTCCCCTTAATATTGGAAGACCCTCTCTCAGCAGAGCCCTTCTCAAGGACCCACAGGAGAGAGGAAAATGAATACTGAGGCTTCCATTCCTAGTTAATTCATAACTCTCCTCTCTTTCCCCAACAAGCAGTGTAAGAGGTAGCGGGGGCTCTGGCATCAAATGGATCTGTGTTTGAATCTTTGCTACATGCCAAGCCAACCTTGGGCTAGTTATTTGCCTCTCTGGGCCTTTGTTTCCTTTGTCCTAACTTCTGTAAGGGCAGGGACTATGTCTTTTTTGCTGCTTTGTCTACAGTAAGCACTGTGCAGGACACATAGTAAGTTCCCACAAATGCCTGTGGAATAATGGAAATAAAACCTATCCACCTGCCTTGTGACCACTTCACATAAAGCACTGTTCTCTCTTTTTTTTTTTTTTCCCTGGGCTGAGGACCAAACTCAGGGCCTTGCATGTGTAGGCAATCCCTCTGCCACTGAGCTAAATCCCCAACCCCCTAAAGCACTGTTCTTGATCTGGCTAGTATGAGGATGAGCTAGGTTTATTATTTTAAAAAACACTGGTTTTCCTTTGAAGTAGCAACTCTACTGTCAAACAAGAATTGCTTTTTATTGGTGCATTGTAATTATACATACCAGTGGGATTTGTCGTTATGTATCCCCTTGATATTCTTCTATGCCAGGTACTGGAAGAAGAAAATTTCTGATAACTGTCTGGGGAGGGAAGAAACATGCTACTGCCTCCCACCAAGGCCAGGGGTTCCTCTGCTTCCTCCCTTTCATTCTCCTCCTCTTCATCCCTCTTTCTCTGTACATGGGGGAAATGGCTGCCAGACATTGCCTGTTTGGAAAAGTACAGCTCAATAGATATGAATCAGCTTGGGCAGGCGAAAAATGATTCAAGTCTGACCAACTTGATTTAGTTCAGGTTGTCCATTCTGAATCTTTTTCTCCCTTCTAATTAAAGGAGATTGGTCTTGATGGTAGGAGGGAAGAGTCTGAATTTAATCTGTCTGTATTTGTGGAAAGCTGGGGATGGGATGGATAAGAGGACACTTTCCCATTTGTCAAAGCTCTAGGGCGGAGGAGGAGGCGGTAGTGGTGAGCATGCTGGTACATTTGGGGCCTTCTGGCGTGGGCTACCTGGTAATGGATAGTCGAGGACCCTGCCTTTCCCATGTTCTCCATCTGAAGACTGTGGTTCATGACGCCCACTCCTGACTTGCCTCTAGGGAATATGAAGACTTAAGGTTAATTAACCTGATAGACACAGCTCTTGAGTCACTGGGCACGGTTAGAGCTGGGGAGAGGTGCAGTGATTGACACATCTCCCCCCATCTGTTAGCACTCACACTCAAGCCTGTCTGCTGCTGGTGGTGCTGATTTCTCTTGCTGCAAATTTCCCCAAATATGTGTCTGCCCTGGGTTGGTTTGCCAGATCCCTTGTGTTTCCTGTGTCTTGTGGCAGCTCAGCTCTTCAGGCTCTTCGGCAGAAGACCCTGAGAATTCTGGGTTTCCTGTGCCTCCTGCAAGGACACGCCATGCCTTCTGTTAGTCACTCGGGTACCTACTACGTACCGGGTTCTGTAGGAGAGCCGCAGTACATCATGCAGGCAGGCACTGTATCGCATGTGATCTCAACAGCTCTCGGATGACTCGGAATGTCCTAGATTTTTACTGCTGAGAATATGGGAGGGCTGGAGAGTCAAGGGGCCCATAGTACAGCTACAAGTCCAGTGACCAGTCAGCTTGGGCCTGACTGTGAAACCTTTAGGGAATGGGTTGGTCAGCAGCAGGCACACTGAGGCCTCCCTGGTGGGCGTCTGCGCACAGCCAGAGGAGGGTTGCAACACCAGGGTCTGTGCCTTACCCTGATTGCAAAAGTGCGGTAACCCCTCTTGGTAATCATAGGACGGATAGAGGAATGTCCAGGAAGGATAAATACAAACTTTTTTTTCTAGAAGTATAAATATGGAGGGTTCGCATTTGGCTGTAATGAGACATGATTCTCCCATCTTCACACCGCCCCCCTGTTTCCCTCAAGACCTTTACTGCTGGCAGCTTTAAGCTCAGGGAGGAAGGGAAGCCCCATTCAAAGCTTCTTATGGTTAAGAAGGCCCTTCCCTCACACCATCTCTTTACCACATTAAGTAAGCCAAACGGAAATCCCTTCAAGCGTGAATGCCAGGTAGTTCTCAGCAGATGCCCTCCCTAAGTTTCTTGCTTGCTTTCTCTCCCCAGGTGTTGACTTTAAGATGAAGACAATAGAGGTGGATGGCATCAAAGTGCGGATACAGATTTGGTGAGTTGAGTAGGAGGAGAGGTCCCTGGGCTGCTCCTTAGGAAGCACTGTCATGTGGGAAATCCCTAGCCTCATCTCCTGCTCCTGTGAACCTTCATCTCCTAGCTTGCTTAAGAAATTTTATGGGATTGATAACAGATCACCAAAGGACAGGAATTAGAAGGAATTGGTAAACTAACCATCGTGGGTTTGTCTTAGAATTAGGCTTTACCCTCAGGCTTTTTGCCACACTGCTTATGTATAGAAGGCTCCTCTCCATGGTTTATGGTGGGAGCCTGTTGAGAGTCCCCTCAGTTCTGCATGGTGCAGTTGCAGCTAGGAGCCACCAGGGACCGCTGTGGTCCTCTGGCCTGAAGGTCTTGAGAGCACTGCTTTTGCAGGTGGAGCTATTCCCAGTCCTACAGTGGATGGCCTGGGCACTGGCTGCGTACGTCCCACGGGCGCTGCAGGTGTGACATCATCTTCCCATCCAATCGAGTCTGGCTACAATGGCCAGATTCTAGAGAGTTGTCCAGGGCTCAGTTAAGGTTGTGGGTGCGGTGCAGATATGGTTGTCAGGAGCATCACAGGCTTTGCGGGCCTCGCCATTGCCAGTAGAGGACCTGGACTCTTACTGCGGAATCAGGTGTGTTCAAACCCCTTTGGGAATCAGCATCACTGATTTTTCACCCTGCAGCTCCCTAGTTTTTCCTCAAAGGTACAGGGTCTCCTAGTTCTTGCTCTTCCCTCCCCATCTGCTCCCAATGGTCCCTGCTCCTCTGAGGGACTGGCTTTCTACTGCAGGGACACAGCGGGGCAGGAGAGATACCAGACCATCACAAAGCAGTACTATCGACGGGCCCAGGTGAGCCACTATTTGTAGGGTTTAGAGGTGGGAAGCTGCCACCCACGCTTGCAGCTGTTGAGGTATCTGTCACTGACCCCCAAAATAGGGTTCTCTGATCGTTTGCAGGGGAGGGAGCCTCCAGGCAGTCTTTCATTCCTCAATTATTGACAAAGCACATACACCCTCACCCCCAACTTCCACCCTGGGCCAAAGATCAAGGTCAAAGCATGTGACACCTTCCTATCCTAGAGAGTTCTGTGATGGTCCTAGGAGTGGCAGCTGTGGGGGTCTGAAAAAGAAGGAGGCGATTCTGCACACTGAGGGGTCTTCATTATACTAAGCAGGGAGAAGGGAGAGTGGGCCCAACGTAAGGATCACCCTTCTGGCCCTAGATTGCACTCCTTCTGTGTGCACCTCCCTCCCTGTCTCTCTCTCTTTTTTCTCTCAGGGAATATTTTTAGTCTACGACATTAGCAGTGAGCGCTCCTACCAGCACATCATGAAGTGGGTCAGTGATGTGGATGAGGTAGGAGACCCCACCTCACTGACAGGGGTGGGGAAAGAGCACCCCAGGGGGAGGCAAAGCAAGGGCCAGATGGGCAGGGCCAAAGCTCTCAAGGCGGGTGAGTCAGTACTGCTGGGAAACCTTGCCTTCCACAGCCTGGAAGAAGAGCTCTGGGTGGGGAGATTGTGCAGAGCAAGCTGAAGCTGCCACCCTTCATTGTTCTGTATCTTGCCAGGCCTCCATGCTGTGTCTCTCCTGGGAATAAGTTAGTTCCACACCTGCCCTGGGCACTACCTGATATCTGAGGTCTGGGTGCAATTGCAGGCCTGGGCTTCCAGACCAGAGCTATGGCTCTGCCCGTAGCTGTGGAGCCTTGGGCAAGCCATTGGAAATCTCTGGGGCCCAGTTCCTTATCTGTTGAATGAGGGCTGCTGGTCTTAAGTGCAGCCTCTCTAACTCAGTACCATTTTTTTTCAACCCAACAAGGCATCAGTATTCGCCAGAGTGTCTTCTAGCCTAAACTGCCTCTGTGACACTCCTGGGGTCAGCCAAGATAGAGTAGCTCCTTCTTATCTGCCAGGACCCTCATTCCAAGACCCCAGTGGATGCCTTCAACCCGCTTTTTCCCCTATACATACATACTTATGATAAAGTTTAATTTATAAGTTAGGTGCAGTAAGAGATTAATAATAACTAATGATAAAATAGAATAATTATACTATAATAAAAGTCATTTAACAGTGTGAATTGTTTATTTCTAGAATATGCCATTTAAGTTTTAGACCATGGTTGACCACAGGTAACTGAAATTATAGAAAGGAAAACCAGAGATAATGGGGACTCTTATACTTGGTGGAGTTTGGCACTTGCCAAACACAGTTACCCCACTGTGTCCCTAGGGCTCTTAACCTTGGTGGAGTTGTGGAGGCCAGTGTAGAGTGTGGGGGAGATGGGAGGGAAGGGAATTTTTCAGTGGCAATTCTGCCTCTCCTTTGTCCCTAGTATGCACCAGAAGGTGTCCAGAAGATCCTGATAGGGAATAAGGCTGATGAAGAGCAGAAACGGCAGGTGGGGAAAGAGCAAGGGCAGCAGGTAAGTGGAG
>PVKS010034653.1:0-20705 GCA_004027875.1 Aplodontia rufa
GGCTGAGCCAGGGCTCCAGCCCCTCATGGTGACTCTTAATCACACTCCAGATGTATCTGCTTCCTAAACCTCTCAATTAGCTTTCATAGCCTTGGTTACTCTTGGCAGCTGCCCAGTCCTGGTCTGTCCACCTCCACTTGAACTCATTAAGACTCTTCAACCTCTAACCCTAATGTATCTTTCCAGCATTAACTTTTACCACACTCCCTTTTGTGGTGGACAAGATTGATTGTCATCCATTCTCACCTCCTTCCTGTACTGCAGAGTTTGGAAGCCAAAATCCTCATCTCCCAGCCTCCTTTGCAGCTAGAGCTGTGGATACAAAGTGCATTTAATTGGAGACCTGCACAGGACCTGCAGCAGGCCTAGTCCTGGGGCGCTGTGCTGGGGCCAAGCACTGGACTTGGACTGGACTGGACTTGAACTCTACAGGCTTTGCTTCCTTAGGACATTCTCTTGGACAGGTGACTCAAGCTTTCTGCTCAAACTCTTCATCAATATGATGGGAATATTAATCTTCTCCCTCAAAGGGTGAGGAGGAGCAGATAAGTGGTAATTTCACTTAGTGGATGCTCAGTACAATCCTATGCTGTTTGTTTTCCCTCCTCTCCCTAGATCAGGTAGAGATAGCCAGAGAAGGAAATTTTCCAGGGCTTTGGAGCAGGTGTTAGACTTCTAAGACCCAGGAGCTTGGGGTTTCAGGTTACTCCCCCCACAACCCCCACACCCTCCATGGCTGGGACACTGTGATTAACCCTTTAAGGAATTCTGTGATCTAGGGGTTGGCAGTATAGAAGACAAATATGCTAATGTTGGGTTAAAGTAAAAACCCATAGGGAACTTCAGCTTAGGGGACAGGTAGTTGGGGGCTCAACAAGAACACAGGTTTATTCAGAGGGGGTACCCAGTGGAGGCTGGGCCCCCTCTGCCCCTTACAGACTGGGGTAGACATAGAGGGAATGAGGGAGGAGGGGGCCAAGGTGCGATTTTTCCGGTTAGATTGGGTTTTTCAGTAGGGTAGCTATTCAGCAGGGTGGGGATCCTCTGATAATGGCCTGAGGCAGTAGATTCAGCTGAGGGTCTGTAGATTGGAAACCGTGAGTATGGGGTTTGCTGCTTGGCTGAGTGGCTTCTGGCAATCTTCCGTATCCATCCGGTAGCATGACCTCTTTGAAGCTGATGCTCCAGGCAACCCTCTGAGAGAAAGAGAGAATCAATTTTATTTAGTTTTTCATGTGGCTTTCGTTGCTCTGAAACTTCTTGTGTACGTGGTGCCGGGGTTTGATTTGAACCCACATCGTCATTAATGCCAGGCAGGCACTGTAACAGCTGAGCCACCACTCCAGCCCCCAGGCAACCCTCTTTTGACTGCCCCACCCCTCTAATTCTTCCAAATCTTTCTAACATTCCCAAGAAGAGCAAAGGACTCTGTAGGATGAAAAGGAAGAGATCAAGGCCTCAGTGCTGAACGTCTGTCTCCTTTGGCTAGGAGAGGACCTAATGCTGAGGGGGAGCAGCATTAAGCATTAATTCTGGGGGATAGGGGGCTCCAAGGATGGATTGGGAGACAGGGCCTAGGGTCTTACCTTATGGGTGTGGGGGTCATTAGAGGCAGAAGAGAGCACACTTCTCTCCCCAGGAAGCTTTCCTTCCTGCAGCTGGTGCCCCAAGGACTCCCTCCCCATCCCAGGCCCTTCCCTTAGAAAGAGCCTGCGGAGCTTGGAATGAGAAGAATCTGAACTACAAACAGACCTCCCAGCACACCCCCAACTCTTCTCTAACTGCTCCTAGCCAGCAAAAGGCTGCCTTCCCGGATCCTGGAACAGGGACTGGGAAGACCAAGTGGGAGAGAAGGAACCTAGATTGAGATTTTTTTTTTTTTTCTGGAGAGGAACAGAGAGTAAGTAAGGGCAGGGTAGGGACCAGGCGTTACAAGAACCATATCTTCCAAACCAAAAGTCTAAACGGGGATTGGAGGTTTGAAATCAAGCCTGTTAAAAGATGATCCAAGCTTTGAGGTCTCTACCCCAGGAGTGACAAGCAAATTGCCCAAATACAGCCGAGGAAGAGAGAAAAGAGACCGCCTCTCAACTCTCTCCACCACTCTGAGGGCTCCCTTTCTTCCAGAGGCCACACTCTCCCAGTTCTCAGTCTAGCCTGCAGAACTGAGTTGGAGGCCGTGAATGGGCTTGGGGAGTTGGGGACAGGATCCGGAATCAGAGGAGTGATGGAGAGACCAGCCAAAAGGACATTTGGCTCAGAGCCAGAGGGGGCCCCCTCCTGCCTGCCACACTTCTCCAGACCCTGGCCTCCTGCCCACAGTCTCCCCAGCCCTCTTACCCCACCTGGACCTGGTCCTGGACTTCGAAGTGAGTTAGCCAGGGCTGTCAGTGCCCAGGGATGCCCAGGCAGCATATTAGAGGAGGGAACCCTGGGGAGGAGACCAGGGAAGACAGGCTGCTGGAGCTGGAAGCAGCCTGAGGCAGGATGACCTCTTCACAGGGGCGGCTCTCTCCAGCTTGTACAACACAGCTCCTGCCAAGGGTGGTATAGAAAGGCACAGAGCCCACAGCCCTAGAGGGAAGGCCGCTGAAAAGGCAGCTTAAGGGCTTCCTGCTGGGGGAGATGGATTAGGGGCCTGTGGGGAGGGAGCTGGGCAGTGAGAAAGGCACTGGCCCAATGCCAAAGCCCCTTGGCCAAGGGCCCTCTGGGACCTGGAGTCCCTGGGTGTCTGCTGGCTGGGGAATCAGCATCCTCCACCTGGCTACAAGGGCTCAGCCTGGGCAACACAGAGAGAGAGGGGCAGAGAGAAAGAGAGAGAGAGAGAGAGAGAGAATCAATTTTATTTAGTTTTTAATGTGGCTTGCCTTGCTCTGACACTTTGTGGCACTGGGGTTCGTGCTGCTGCTGGAGTTTGAACCCACATCTTCAGGCATGCCAGGCAAGCACCCAACGCAGAGTCAGGGCTCCAGCCATCCCCACCCCTGCCTCTGCTTTTGTGTGTGTGTGTGTGTGTGTGTGTGTGTGTGTGTGTGTTGGTGGTGGAGTCTTTCAATGTTACCTAGGCTGGCCTTGAACTCCTGGGCTCAAGTCATACTCCTGCCTCGGCCTCCGGAGTAGTTTGGACTACAGGCCCACTACTGCACTAAAGCAGAAGCGTTATTCTTAGGTCCCTAAGGTTAGATCAAAGAGTTCCCCAAAGGTTGAATTCCTTCTTTACCCTCAGGCTCAATTAAGGAGGAGGCTTAAGTCCTTCAGACCCTACCCTATTTTACTTAGGTTAGGGAGGATTTGCAAAATCGGAAATGGGCCAGATGACCAGATAAGATGCTGGTGGCCACTTTCTAGGGAGAAGGGGCTCTAGCCTGGCTACTGCAACCTCAGGGAACCCCTGGATCAGAGCTGCCCCGTCTCCCAACTCACTGGGCCAGCCCCTTCTTTGTGCTCAGTTTTTTCCCACAGCCCAGCCAGCGGGGGTGCTGGGATCCCAGGCCCACCCCGCTCCTGCTGGGCAGCACCCCATCAACCCCCACACAAAAAGCTTGCAAGGGGGAAAGGAAAGGGTGTTCTCACTCTGGGGAGGCCGCGGCACCCTTCTCCCTTTCTGGGGAACAAGAAACTTGCTAATGGGCTTGGGCCCCTTCCCCAGCCTCTGGCCCCAGCCCTGGCTCCCCCAGACAAAAAGCTGCTTTACATGAGAAGAGCGGGGCTGGACTGGCCTTCCCCTGGCACGCAAAGAGGCGGTAGCCCTGACAGCCCGGGCTGCCCCTTCCCCCAGCCCAGGCCTCGTTTAGTTGCGATTAGCAATTCTTTGCAGATCCCCCCTCGGGGCAGAGAGGGACGCTGGTCTTCACCTCCTAAACCCAGCCTTCAACCTCCCGAAGCCTCCCCGCCAGGGCTCCCCTGGCCCCTCCTTCCTCTCGCTGCCCTGCCCCCAACTTTCCAACTCTTGGTCAGCTTCCCTGCTGTGCTCCCAAGACCCAGACACCCAGAGGGGCAACACCAAGGGCGCTGGGGTGCGCTGGGGGGAGAGTGAAGCTGGGGTGACCCAGGTTGGGGGATCCCCTCTGCCTTGTTTCTCCCCGCAGCCTTTTCCCTCTCTTCCCGCTGAGTACCTCCATTCCAAATCAGACCTAGCTTTTGGATACCGTGGGAAGGGAGAGACATGGGGGAAGAGACGTTTCCAGCAGGGGCAGGGGTGGCTGGGGAGCCAGGAGGCTCTGCCTGGGATAAAATAAGGTACTCGGCTCTCCTCTCCTGGCTGGCCTGACCCTTGATGCTGCAGTTTGGACTTCTCCATCTTTCAGAGGGGCCTCAGTGTAGAACTGGGGATCAAGAGCTACTCCCCGCAACCCCTCCCGCACCAGACAGGCAGTGGTAGGTTCTGGATAGTTTGCAAAATGAGAAAGAGGAGATACGGTCCCACAGCCTCCTTTAGGCTCTCACAAATCCACTCTTCAGCGCCTGGTCCTAGAGGGGAAGAGGAGGGTGGAGGAGCTGGACGTGGGGTGCACTCCTGTAATCCCAACCAGTAGATGGTTGCGAATGCTCATTGGTAAAGCTCCCCTGGGTTCAATTCCGGTAACTCAACAACAGCAAAAAAGAAAAAGAAAAAAAAAAAAAAAGAGAGAGAGAGAGAAAGAAAGAAGAAAGGTTGGGGAGAGGGAGCTGGTAGTCTCAGGATGGGTCTCCGAGCTTTGTCCTGCCTTAGGGTCCTGTCCTGCCTTTCTCTCCAAATCTGTTAGGCTTCTTCGGTACCCATAGGTAGAGCCCTTGGTATCATGAGCCGCTGGAGCTGGCTCGAAGAAGGGACTTCTAGCTAAATAGTACTCCAAACATTCACAGGGCCTTTTTTTCACCCAGGGCCAGAGTGAACACCCTTGGAAGAGATCTCATCCCATCCTCTGAGGAAATTCTTTCTGGCCTTAAAGGATCTGTGGAGTAAGGTGTGCATTAGGGGTGAGGCAAGGGGGAGGGACTAAGCCTCCCTTGAAAGGTCACCTCAGCCCCCAGTACAGCTTAGCTGGAGTCAGGGGTTCCGGCTGGGACCCTGGTGGTGAGGGGCATCTGGGGAGGGGAGTGTCTTCGGAATTTATAAGAGTTGGGCTGGGTTGACTTGGAGGCACAACAGGATCCTCCTGGTGAGCTGACACTATATTATTGATTTTAGACTACTCATGCAAATGAGGGTGTGGCTTAGGGTAAGGAAATTAAAAAGAAAGATTCTGGCTTCTTTTACCAATCTCTGATGGGCTCTCAAGAAGCCAGCCTTTGGGGTTGGAGATTTAGCTGGGTGGCAGAGCACTAGGCTCTGAGTTCATCCTCTGCCCTGAGAAAACAGAGCAAAACAAAACAATACAACACAACTCAAGGCCTTAGCGTCTGATCACACATCTCAGAACCAAGAAAAAGCACAGATCCAATCTCAAGAGATGGGGTTTCCCCAGGGGGTTCTAGGGTAGACATTATTTCCCGAGAAATTCAATGAACTTCTTTCCCTCCAGAAATCCCCAACCGAGACCAGGAAGAGTGCCCCATAAATGAAAGAAGGGACAGGGATGGAGCTCACATGTGGAGGTGAGGGAGTGGAAGAAGTGAACTGGGCAAAAGAAAAGGAGGGCACAGTTCCTAGCCTGTCTGGCTCCCTCCTCCAAAAATCCCTCCCCAGGAGTGTCACTGCTAAGCCTGGGCTCCAGTAACTCAGAGGAGTCCCGGCAGGCTGGGCATCTATGTTCCTGGAATCCTCAGCTAGCATGTGTGTATGTGTGGGGGGCTCTGGGCTTGTGAAGTCCTCTTGGCCACCTAACTCCCCTGGGAGGAAGGAATTTAATGGGGTCAAGTGTTGGGAGCTCTGGGCAGGAAGTAGTTGTGAGCCAAAGGCAGGAAATGCTCCTGGGAACTGTCCTCCCACAGTCCTCCCCTTGGGGAACAGCCAGGTGGAGGATCTGGGAGTGGAAACTGGGCTGAGGCAGAGGGAGGCAGGGGCTCTGCCATTTGATGTCTGCCTCTCTCTATCTCTGCTGGAGCTCCCAAGTCCTGTAAGATTTAGGTTTTCTATCAAAGTTTAACTTGTAATGCAACATAGGCAGATTTCCTGTAGCTGAAGTTTGAAGCCATCTTAAGTCAGGGAACCATGTGGCCAGAAAGAAGCCATTTTTAAATTCCCTAACAGATATCCCATTATATCTATTGCCCTTTCCTGTACCCACCAGTCACATAGATTGCAACTCTTAGCTCTTCCAATGAGAGTGAAGGGCAGCGCTGAGTGAGGTTAGAGATAAATCTCAGACTCCCCTCACAGGTGTGATCCCCTTTGGGAGTGCACCGTTCTGTTCTGCAGAAGTAAAGTTTGCCTTGCTCACCCACTTCTGGGCACATGTTTGATTTTCTTACAGCACCTCAGTATTTCTAACAATTTTCTTTCTTTCTTTCTTTCTTTCTTTCTTTTTTTAAGAGAGAGGAACAGTGAGAGAGAAAGAGACAAACAACTTTATTTAGTTTTTCACATGGCTTTCATTGCTCCAACACTTAGTTGTGCTGGGGTTTGAACCCAGGTCCTCGTGCTTGCCAAGCAAGCGCTGAAACCACTGAGCCACGGCTCTAGCCCTAACAATTTTATTTCTAACAGTCACCAAGTGCATCCCCAACCTGAAGCATCTGGAGTTCCATCTGGTCGAGCTCCTCCTTTCAGCCTGCAGTCGATGGTCTGAGGTCCACAGCTGGACTTGACTTCCTCTCCTTTGCTGCCTTGGCCTTTGCTGTCCCCAGTGCTCTTTTCTCCAGAATAGTTTTCCCCCCACCACCACCTTCTTTTTTTTTTTTTAATTTTCCTTTCTGGTACTGGGGATTGAACCCCATATCCCCAGCCCTTTTTATTTTGAAACAGGGTCTAACTAAGTTGCTTAGAGCCTCACCAAGTTGCTGAGGCTGGCTTGAACTTGTGATCCTCCTGCCTCAGCCTCCGGAGTTGCTGGAACTACAGGTGTGCACCCCCATGCCTGTCTCTCTCCCTGGTTTTAGAATTACAGTTGACCCTCCTTCTTGTCTGCAGATTCTGCATCCCAGGATTCAACCAACTGTAGATTGAAAATATTCAGGAAAAAAAATTGTGTCTATGCTGAATGAACATTACAGACTTTTTTCTTGTCATTATTCCCTAAACTATAACAACTATTGGGCTGGAGTGGTGGCTCAGCAGTTACCGCGCTTGACTGGCCTGCAGGAGGATGTGGGTTTGAACCCCAACACTATGTACATAACAAAGTGTCAGAACACCGAAAGCCACATGAAAAACAAAATAAAATTGATTCTCTCTTTTTCTCTAACTATCCTTCTCTCTTAAAAAATAATGACAACTATTTACATAACATATACTTACAATACATTTTAGGCATTACAAGTCCTCTAAAGAATACAAAGGATGTACGCAGGTTATATGTAAATGCTACACAATTTTATACAAGGGATTTGAGCATCTGAGGATTTTAGTATCCACAGGGGGTCCTGGAACTAATCTTCCGTGAATTCTAAGGGAGGACTGTATTTGAGTTTTCCTCTCTGTACAGCTTTGCTCCACAGACAAAAAAATCAAGCTGGGCGTAATGACACACTATTATAATTCTAGTGACTCTGGAGGCTAAGAGAGGAGGATTGCAAGTTCCGGGCCAGCTTTAGCAACTTAGCCAGGTCCTAAACACCTTGTTGAGACCCTATCTTAAAATGAAAAAAGGAGGGGGGGCAGGGATGTAACTCAAGGGTAAAGCACCCCTGGGTTCATTTCCCAGTACCAAAGAAGGAAAAAATAAAGGGAATGAATGAAAGAAAAATAATTTGAATCACATGTGCCATTTTAAATATTTTAGTAGTCATGTATTTTTTTTTTTTTTAAGGGAGAAGGACAGTGAGAGAATCAATTTTTATTGAGTTTTTCACATGGCTTTCATTGCTCTGACACTTAGTTGTGTAAGTGGGTGCTGGGGTTTGAACCTGTGTACTTGGGCATGCCGCGCAAGTGTCTGAGCCACCCCTCCAGCCTCAGTAGTCGTGTTTTAAAAGGTAAAAAGAAGCTGAGCGTGGTGGCATGCACCTGTAATCCCAACAGCTCGGGAGGCAGGGAGATTGCAAGTTTAAAGCCAGCCTCAGCAACTTAGTGAGACCCTGTCTCAAAATAAAAAATAAAAAGGCTAGGAATGTGGCTCAGTGGTTAAGTGCCCCTGGGTTAAATCCCTGGTATTAAAAAAAAAAGATAAAAAAAGAAGAAAAAGAAGGGCTGTGGGTATAGTCAAATGCAGTGCTTTTCTGGTATTCATGAGGCACTGAATTGAATCTCAAGTACCACAAAAACAAAACAACAACAACAAAAAGAGTGAAATAAATTTGTGTGTGTTTGTGTGTGTGTGTTACTGGGGATTTCTAGGCAAGCACTCTATTCCTGAGCTACAGTCCCTTTTCTAAACTATCTTATTTTAAGATAGCCCTTTTTAAAACTGTCTTACTTTGAAGTCAGTCCTGTAATCCCAATGATTTGGGAGGCTGAGTGAGACAGGAGGATCATAAGTTTGAGGCCAACCTGGGCAATTTATTGAGATGCAGTCTTAAAAAACAAAACAAAACAAACAAACAAGACCCCCAAAAACAAACAAACAAGCAAACAAAACCCACCCTATCTCAAAATAGAAAAAAAAAAAAGACCGAAGATGTAGCTCAGTGGTACAGCATCCCTGGATTCAAACCCCAGGGGTGGCAGGGTGGAGAAACTCAGTTGTTAGAAAAAACCCAGACTGCTTGGGTTTGAATAATGGCTTAGCCACAAACAGTGTGACCTTCACCACTCTGCTCTTTAACTGTTCCATCTGTAAAAGGGGCCTAACAACCTTCATGGAGTTGTTTTGGGGATTGTATGAACACTGTCTAGCACACAGTGGGTGCTCCATGAAAGTTGACATTGTATCTTCATCTCTGTACCATGGTAACCTTGACCTCAGCCAAGCAAACCTTGTTTGCTGAAAGACTGAATGAAGGAAGTGGTCCTTTGCCTTCTAGCTAATTGGGGAGGGAGCAACTGGATGGGGTGAGTGAATTTTGTCTGGAGAAGCTGAACTAGGTCTAAGAGAAGGCTGTGGGTGGCTGGCAGAAGGCTCTTTGGAGGCAATACAGAGGTTTACAGCTGTGCTGCCATGGAATTTGGAAACAGTAACAGAACAACATAAGGCCTGGATGATTCACTGCTGAAATGAAGCTACTAGGGTTCAAAGAAGGAAACTGAGAGGGCTGAAACTTCAGAAAACCCTTCTCAGAGTAGGGTGAGGTTCAAAGCACTGGGGAATTGTGGGTGATGTGGATATCTGAGTTCTTAGAGAAAAGGGACAAGTTGGGACAAAGGGTTTGTTGCCACTGTGGCCCATGGCCCCTAGCAGTACCCTTCCTCCTCCTTGGCTGCTAAGTTTCGAAGGAAGTAGTTGGAAATTGCATTTTGAGGCCACAGTGCCCTCTGCTGGACCTGGGGCCCTGCGGCCCTGAGGGTGCTAGGTATGATATGGGAACCAAGTAACAAAATTCTGCACAGGAGAAATTCTGTACCAGATATGGTTCTTCCTACTCAGACACCCCCAAAAGACTGCACTCTCGAAATCCCTTAACAAGAGTGTCTGAAGTCTACGCAAAATGAGTCAGCCCCAAGTCTTTATTTGCCCACAGTTGCTGTAGTTAAACATGTTTCATTTATTCCACCCCATAATCCTTTGAAATCATATAACTGCAGTTTAGAATCAAATAATAATAGCAGGTGACACTTATACAGCTATGTTATGTGCCAGGTGCTATTTTTACATTATTTTGCAGATGACGAAACTGAAGCACAAAGAGGTTTAAGTCACCTGCTAATGTGACACATTGGAAGACCAAGCAACGCACTGTTTCTCTGAAATAATTAGGACCATTTCCCCCTTACAGGAGATAGGGTGAGTCTTGAATCTAGACCTTATTATTATTATTATTATTATTATTATTATTATTATTTTGGTACTGGGGATCAAATGCACATGCTAGGCAAGTGATCTACCACTGAGCTACACTCTCAGCCCTAAGACCTTCCTGCTTCTGTTTCTGATTTTCAAACCACTGCTGTAGCCATTATTATTATTATTATTTTCTAAAGAGAGAGGGACAGTGAGAGAGACAGAGAAAGAGAGAAACAACTTTATTTAGTTCTTCACATGGCCTAAGTTGCTCCAACACTCAGTTATGTACGTGGTGCTGGGGTTTGAACCCGGGTCCCTGTGCCTGCCAGGCAAGCGCCAAAACCGCAGAGCCAACACCCCAGCCCAGGCATTATTCTTTAAGACTCAGTGCTATTGGGCTAGAGCTGTGGCTCAGCAATTACTGAGCTTGCCTGGCCTGCACGAGGATGCGGGTTCGAACCCCAGCACTATGTACATAACGAAGTGTCAGAGCAATGAAAGCTACATGAAAAACTAAATAAAATTGATTCTCTTTCTCTCTCTCTCTCTCTCATGGTCCCTTTCTTAAAAAAAGAAAAAAACCTCAGTGCTATCATTTTGTTTGTTTGTTTGTTGTTCAAGTAATGGAGAAAAAGTAATATATATTCTTCATGTATTGAAAGGTTTGTAGCTGAGACTCCTATGACAAAAGACAGGCTAATAAGAGAAAAGCATAACATATTTCTTTAACCAAAGTTTTATATGATAAGAGAAACTTTGGAATTAAAGATCCAAAGACCCAGGGAAGACCATACTTTTATGTTAAGATTGATGGAAAAATTTTATATTTTTGGAGAAACACAGAAATAAGTATGATCCAGCTGGCCATGGTGGTGCACACGTATAATCCCAGTGACTCAGGAGGCTGAGTCAGGAGGATCACAAATTTGAGGTCAGCCTGAGTAATTTAGAAAGACTATGTCTCAAAATAAAAAATAAAAAGAGCTGATGATGTAGTTCATGGTAAAGCGTCCCTGGGTTCCAATCCCTAGCACCGAGTCCTTCCAAAAAGAAAAAAAAAAAAAGAAAAGAAAAAAGACATGTGCTCTAATGGTATTAACTGGGAGGGGAGACTTGGCAAGACCTGGTTTTTCAGGTTCTTTTTTTATGTATCTCTAGAATATCATCTCTTAGTTATAGGGACAAGACACCTGTCAAGTGAGGTGCTTATGAGCTATTTTAAGGGAAGGTAAGTCAGGACAGCTCTCTCACAGAAAGGCCAGAAAAGGTCAGAAAGTCCGAAAGTGACTTTTCCAAGGTGCCATATTTTGGGGTACTATGTCCTGTATCTTGTTATGCACTTGATCCATTGCAGCCATGCTGGTGAGCACACTGTTGGATTATTTTACTTAAGCCTCATAGTGGCCTTATGAAATGATTACTATCATTCCCCCCCTTTTTTTTTTTGCAGTGTTGGGGATCATGCCCAGAACCCCTGCCTGGCGGGCAAATGTTCTACCACTGACCTCCACCAGTAGCCCCTGATGCTGAAGTCTTTTTTTTTTTTTTTTAAAGAGAAAAGGACAGTGAGAGAGAGAGAGAGAGAGAATCAATTTTTATTGAGGTTTTCACATAGCTTTCATTGCTCTGACACTTAGTTGTGTATGTGGGTGCTGGGGTTTGAACCCATGTACTTGCACATGCTAGTGCAAGCATCATAACCGCTGAGCCATTGCTCCAGCCCTGATGCTGAAGTCTTGAGACAGAATTGCTTCTTTCTGTCTCAGGGAATCTATAATTTTGTTCTTATAGATTTTGAACTGATGGGGAAGCTCACCTATAATACTGGGGATAATCTTCCTCTCTCTCTCTCTCTCTCCCCCTTTTTTTCCCTTGGTACCAGAGATTGAACCCAGGAACCCAGGAGTGCTTAACCATTGGGCCACATCCCCAGCCCTTTTTATGTTTTATTTTGAGACAGGATCTCCCTAAGTTGCTTAGGGCCTCCCTAAGTTATTGAGGTTGGCCTTAAACTTGCAATTCTTCTGGCTCAGTCTCCCAAGCCACTGGGATTATAGACAAGCACCACCATGCCTGGCTATTTTATTTATCTTGTTTGTGATTCTCAGGACTTCTAGAATTTGTGGATTGATACTTCATCAGTACTGGAAAATTCTCAGGCATTGTGTTTTTAAAATCTTGAGCTTGTCACATCCTCTTGTTCTTTCCTTCCAGAACTTGGATTAAACTGCCAGTACTTTTCAATGAATCCTCTGTGTCTCTCAAACTTCTCTTTTTGCCCTTTTTTCCCCCCTGTATTCTGGGTAAAATTTTCCATTCCATCTTCCAATGTCTTTCTATAGTCCAAGTTTCCCTTAGACATTGGCTTAGAAATTCATCTCTCTTATCAATATCTTTGATATTGTTAAGGAGGGTTTTTTTTTAAATTCCTTTATCCAGCATTTGAATTTATTTTCATTGGGAAGATTGGTTAATAACTTAGACTATTACAGGAAACGGAAGTCCTTCCCTCCTCCTCATTCTTTCTGTTGGATTTGTGTGCTTCCTTCCTTGTGATCTAAATTGGGACCACTCTCCAAGGATTGTCTAAGGAGTCGCCTCCAGCAGGTGGGTTGCGAATTCAAAGCCAGCTTCCGTAACTTAGGGAGGCCCTAAGCAACGTAGCAAGACCCTGCCTCAAAATAAAAAATAAAAAGGATTGGGGATGTGGCTCAGTGGTTAAGCTCCCCTGGGTTCCTTCTCTGGTACCAAAAACAAACAAACAATCACCTCCAATCCCTCCACTCCCACCAGCCCTTCCGGATTGAGCTTTCCAGCCTCAGAACTAGAACTGATTCGCTCCCATTCAGTGGCGGTGTCTGGGGACTTCCCATGTTTGGTTCTGTAGGGATTAATTCATGTCTTCTACAGCAGACAATCAGCTCAGAAAAGGCAAGAATACCGCTCATCAGTGGCTAAAAATCAGAGGGCGTGGTGGGGAAGAGGGGGATTAGGGCTCAGTAGGTTTGAAGCTGTTTTTTGGTGTCTGACCAGGAATCTGGTAGAAGAGGGTAGACCCCTCTCCTCCCACCCACACTGCTGCACTAAAAAAACCCTGCTGGTCCCCAGGGACCTCCTACCCAGAGCTGGAGTCTGCCAGGAGAGGGCGCCCTCTGTTCCACAAACTGCAGGCCAGGCAGTTGCTCAAAGGCAACTGCATTGCCTCGGGATGACGGTAGGTGGCAGCACATGCATTCCGACGGCTGCCTTGGGACCGGTTCGCGCCCCTAACAGAGAATGTGGATTCTCCAAGCTGGACCCTCTTTCAGTTCCCAAGACTCCAAACAGGATAGGTTTAAGGATTTCCCCTTCAACCCCCTCCCTACCCCACCAAAGTCGTTTCCGATCCGTGTTGTTTTCTCTGAGTCCTCCCCATTCCCTCTTCCTTTCTTTTAGGTACTGGGTATTGAACCCAGGGGAGCCTTACTACTGAGCCACACAGTCCCCAGCCCTTTTTGGTTTGTGTTTTGAGACTAGGGCCTCACTAAATTGCTGAGGCTGGCTTCCAACTTGCAATCCTCCTGTTTTAGCCTTCGGAGACATTGGGATTACAGGCCTGGACCACTGCACCCTTCTAGGATTAGAGTTTTAAATAAAGAAAAAAAAATAAATTCTTAAAATTGTGTGAAAAATCTGTCTGTGTAACCTAAAAATGGGAAAATGTTAGCCAAGACTGAAACCCCAGAAACTATAATGGCGAAAAGATATTTGATTATGTGAAACTTTAAACTTTTTTTTGGTATGGAAAAAGAAAGCAAAGTGCTGGAGCTCTGGCTCGACGGTTATGGCGCTTGCTCGGCAGGCCCGAGTTCGCGAGTTCAAACCCCAGCACCACGTACACAACGAAGTGTCCGAGGAATGAAAGCCACACGAAAAACTAAACAAAAATTGCGTCTCTCTTTAAAAAAAAAAAAAAAAAAGTAAAAAAAGAAAAAGAAAACAAAGTCAGTCATTAAGAAAACAATATATTTAGAAAAAAAAATTGTAATACAGATGGCCACCCATGGGTTAACAGCTTTACTGTAAAAGAAAATAAAAATCTTACAAACCAACAAGAAAAAGACAAGACGACCCCATAGAAAAATGGCAATGTCATGAATAGGCAATTCATGGGAGAACAATTATGCTATTTATTTATTCATTTATTTATAAAAAGAGGGACAGTGAGAGACAGAGAAAAAGAGAATCAATTTTATTTAGCTTTTCATATGGCTTTTGTTGTTCTGACACTTTATTGTATATGTGGTGCTGAGGTTTAAAACCTGTGTTCTCAAGCATGCCAGGCAAGTGCCACAATCACTGAGCCAATGCTTCAGCCCAAGAACAATTATTTTAAAAAAGATTCAAATTCACAATTAGACGAACAAATGAAAAATCAAGTAAAAATTAGATGTTACTCTGCATCCACCAGAATAAGGAAAACAAAAGAACTGAAGACACTGCTTCCTGGCAAGAAACAGAGAAAGGTGCATACTTGGATATTGTTGGGAAAAGAGGAGGTGGAACAGATTTCCTGGTAAGCAATTTGGCAACATCTATAAAAACATCTAGGTGGCACAAGATGTCACAGGCCTGTAATCCTATCCACTGGGGAGGCTGAGACCAGAGGATCCCAAGTTCAAAGACAAGTTCTTGGCAAAGTCCTGAGCAACTTGGCAAGACCCTGTCTCAAAATAAATATAAAAAAGGGCTGGGGATGTGGTTCAGTGGTTAAGCATCCCTGGGTTTAGTCCGTGGTGCCAAACACACACACACACACACACACACACACACACACACACTCACATCTAGGAACCAGGCCTGGTAACATACGCCTATAATCCCAGCAACTTGGGAGGCTGAGGCAAAGTTTGAGGGCAGTTTCAGCTATTTCCCAAGTCCCTAAGAAATTTAGCAAGACCCTGTCTCAATAAATAAATAAATAAGAAAGAAAGAAAGAAAGAAAGAAAAAAGAAAGGCTGAGGATATAGCTCAGTGGTAGAGCTCTTTCCTGCTATGCTTCAGGCCCTGGGTCCAGTTCTGCTATACAGCAAAGCAAAACATAAGACACCTCTTCTCAGGGGCCAATGCAGTGGTGCATGCCTGAAATTCCATCACTTTGGGAGTCCGAGGCAGGAAGATCTCAAGTTTGAAGCCAGCCTTGGCAATTTAGCAAGACCCTCAGCAACTTAGACTCAAAATAATAAATAAATAAATAAATAAATATTTTGAAAAGGCTGGGAATGTGGTTCAGTGGGAGAATGCCTCTGGGTTCAATAAAAAGAAGTGCCTTCTTCTGAGTTGCACTTTAGCCCACGATGTGCCCTTCATAGGCTCCTTATTATCCCTATACCCATGGGCATTGAGAGCCACATCTGCCTTGTGCACAGATTAAATATTCAGTAAGTCCTTTGAGTGGGGAGCCTGCAGATGGAAGTTGGGTACCACAGCCTCATGGCTCATAGACAGTCTTAAAGCAGTCCACCTCAAATTTTTTTTCTTTTTCACCTTTTTCTTGTGCAGGGATCAAATCCAGGGCCTTGTGTATGTATCATATGCCAAAATCATATTCTCTATCACTGAGCCACACCCTTAGAACACCTTGAAAAAAATTTTTGTTTTCTTTTTTGTAGTGATGGGATTGACTCCAGGGCCTCATACATGCTAGGCAAGTGTTCTATCACTGAGTCATGCCTTCAGCCCTGGAAGCCATTCTTCATTCCATTCCTTTTCTCATACCCAATATTTAATCCATTATCTTCCTGCCAAGTCATCTTCAAAATATACATTAAACTGGGATTGGAGGGAGCTAGAGTGGTGGCTCAATGGTTACAGTGCTTGCCTGTCATGCATGAGTTCACTGGTTCAAACCCCAGCACCATGTACACAACAAAAAGTGTCTAAGCAACGAGAGCCACATGAAAAACTAAGTGAAGTTGATTCTTTCTCTCTCTCTCTCTCTCACACTGTCCCTCTCTCTTAAAAAAAAAACTGGGATTGGGGATGTAGCTCAGTGGTAGAGTGCTTGGCTAGCACACACAGGTCTTAGGATCAATCCCCAGCACTTAAGATAAAACACAAAACAAACAAAAAGTTGCCTTCTATTTTTTTATTTTTTAAAGAGAGAGGGACAATGAGAGAGAGAAAGAGAATCAGTTTGATTTAGCTTTTCATGTGGCTTTTGTTGCTCCAACACTTTGTTGTGTACGTGGTGCTGAGGTTTGAACTCACATCCTTGTGCATGCCAGGCAAGCGCTATAACCACCGAGCTACCACTCCAGTCCCGTTGCCTTCTATTTTTATTGCCACCATCTTAGTCCAGGCCATCACCGTCTATAGTCTCACGGAAATTTCGGCATTACTTGCATGGTCTTCCCGTACTTCCATTCTTGCTCCCTGTAATCCATACCCCACACGCAGGCAGTGGTAGAGTTCTTGGAATGTAAATAGGATTATACTGCTTTTCTTTTTCTTTTTTTTTTAAAGACAGAATCAATTTCATGGATTCTATTTTTCCATCTGTTTTTTGTTTTTCTGACAGTTAGTTGTGCATGTGATGCTAGGCTTCGGACCCAGGTCCTCGTGTCTGCCAGGCAAGCTCTGTATTGCTGAGCTGCCCTGAGCAACTACTCCAGCCCCGCATTGCTTTTTTTCTCCAAGTCTGTCAAAAACTTCCCTCATGCGTAGAATAAACTCCAACTCCTTATAGGGACTTCAAGACAGTCCCAAGTGAACTGGCCCATATCTCTCTTTCCACTTCATCTCTGAATCTCTTTCCCTTTCATGGGGTGGTGGTGGTGCCCAGCTGTAATCTCAGTGACTGGGGAGACTAAAGCAGGAGAATCACAAGTTTGTGGTTAGTCTCAGTAACTTGAGGAGGCCCTAAATTAGTTAGCAAGACCTTGTCTCAAAATAATAAAAGGGAGGGGGGCTGGGGGTATAACTTAGTAGAAGAGCACCTCTGGGTTCAATCCCTGTTAGTGAAGGTTACAGTGCCTCGAACCAGGGCTGGTACCCAGTGGGAGATGAAAATGTGGCCCTTTGTTAAAAAAAAAAATTATGAAGAGCTTCCAAATGGCAATTGCAGAGCATTAAACCAAGCCGGGGGGATCCTTCCGAGTATGGGGCCCTTCTTAATGCAGAGCCCTGAGTGACCAGGTCGGTCTCTAGCTCTGGCTGTGTCTCTGCCTGGAACACTCTGCCCCAGTTTAGAACTCCCAGCTCTCAGCTCAAATGTCACCTCCTCCTGAGATCTCACCTGACTTGCTGAAATTAAAGTAGCCTCCTCTGTTCCTCTGTTACATCCTCCAGTGTTATCCTTTTTTTTTTTTTAACACTTCATCTGTCTGAAATGATTTTTTTAAGGTGGAGAGAATGAGAGACAGAGAAGAGAATCAGTTTTATTTATTTTTTCATCTGGTTTCTGTTCTTCAGACACTAGCTGTGTATGTGGTGCTGGGTGGGGTTTGAACTCGGGTCCTTGCACGTGCCAGGCAAGCTAGAGGCCTAATCACTGAGCCACCGCTCCAGCCCCTGCAGAAAATGATCTTCTTTGTTTCCTTGTGAATTTCCTGTTCCCTCACCTGCTCCCCAGGCTCGAACATGAACCTGATGGAAACAGGGACTCTTCCTGTCAAGCTCATCACCTCGGTGCTCTGGCACCCAGGATGGGACTGATTCGAGGGTAGGAGCAGGATGTCTATTAGATAAATAAAGGAATAGATATGACAACACTTTCCAGGAAGTAAATGAGTTTAGCATCCTGGCCGTCTATTGCAAGGGGCCCTGTGTGGGAAGCAGTGTTTTCTTTTTCCTTTGTAAAATGCTCTTCTCCTCCTACTGATTTAATTTCAACCTAATTTACACAGTTATGTTCCTGTTACTGGAGAAAAAACTATTACTGGAGTCCTAGACCCAAGGACCGACTCGGGAGGTTCTAACCAATCGGGCTCAGCCACTTGCCTCCAAAACCAAACAGAAATGGTCCATGGAGAAGAGCAGGAAAGGGATTCTAATCAGCATGGCTGTATTGGGAAGGGTCTCATTCCTGCCTTTGGGGTGGTGAAATGAGCTTTAGGTTTAAATGCAGGAAGAATTGGGGCTGGAGCGGTGGCTCAGCGGTTTCAGCACTTGTCTGGCAAGCACGAGGACCTGTTTCACACCCCAGCACCACTTACACAACTAAGTGTTGGAGCAACAAAGGCCATGTGAAAAACTAAATAAAGTTGTTTCTCCTTTCTCTGTCTCTCTCACTGTCCCTCTCTCTTTTAAAAAAAAAATTAAAAAAAAAAAAGAATTGGGGGGAGGGGGCAAGAAGTATGCATAATTAAGCAGTCCTGATTAAACTGTGGTCTGGTTGATCATTATCTCAATTCTGGTTCTGCCAGGTGGTTCTAGAGAAGTCCTTATCACTTGAGGGGGCAATCTTCATTTGCTGCTCAGGATATTTATCTATCAGACCTGTGATCCTGGAAGGAGGAAATCCGGATCCCATGAGACTAGTACCCCTATTTTTTTAGGGAAAGGGGCAGTCTTATCAAGGGGTGATGTGCTTGCAAGGCATAGTTGCTTGCTGTTCCAAGAAGGTTTTCTTTTTTTTTCTTTCTTAATTTCTTTTTTTTTTTTTTTAAAGAGAGGACAGTGAGAAAGAGAGAAACAGAGATAATCAATTTTTTTTTATTTCTTATTTTTATTTATTTATTTTTTTTAGGGCTGAGGACCGAACTCGGGGCCTTGCGCATGCTAGGCAAGTGCTCTGCCACTGACCTAAATCCCCAACCCCAAGAGAATCAATTTTTATTGAGTTTTTCACATGGCTTCCGTCACTCTAACACTCAGCCATGCATGTGGGTGCTGGGGTTTGAGCATTTGCGCATGGTGGGCAAGCACCATAACCACCAAGCCACCGTTCCAGTCCCATCCAGGAAGATTTTGAGCAATGACTGGAGACTTCTAAGTACCATCCAGGGGTCTGAAACAGGATGTTACTCATGTTCCTGCAAATCTTGTCTCATACTTGAAGGGGGATGAGATAGGTAAATATAGGCTTAATAAGCCTTGTATTGCCAATTTTTATTTGTTTATTTTCAAGGCAGTATTGGGGATTGATTCCAGGGCCTTATGCATGCTAGGCAAGCATTCTACCATGAGCTGCATCCCTAGCCCTACCGATTTTTAGATGAACATTCCTTAAATGATATATCAGCCTATGTACAATGCTGAGCAGGTTACAAAATTCAAGGTAGTAAAGGAGATAGTTACAAAGTGAAGGCATAGATTTATCCTACTTTTAGTTATCCACTGGGCATCTTGCAAGTCTAGCAAAGGCAGCCTCTGTAAGTCCCTTTATAATTATAAACAGACCATAGTTGAATTTTTAGTAATGTGACAATGAACCAATTACTTGTTTCTGAACCTTGCCTCTTTCTCTACCCAATGAGGATAATTATGCCATCAGCTCTTTGTATCATTTTGGGACAAAAATGCTGTGACACCAATAAACTGCATCTGATTATCAGTATAAGAGAGGGAGTGGTGAAAGTCAGGTGCAGTGGTATGTGTCCCAGCTACTCAGGAGGCTGAGAAAAGAGGATCATTTGAGCCCAGGAGTTTGAGGCCAGCTTGGGCAGCATAGCAAGACCTTGTCTCAAAATAAAAGAAAAAGCCATGTGCAGTGGCAAATGTCTATAATCCTAGAGACTCAGGAGGCTGAAGCATGAGGATTGTAATTTTGAGTACAGCCTCAGCAACTTAGCAAGACTCAAAAAATGAAAAGTACTGGGGATGTAGCTCAGGGTTAGAGCATCCCTGGGTTTCATCTTCAGTACCTAAAAGAAAAAAGAAGAGGAGGAGGAAGAAAGCAGTGGTTTAATGTGAAGGACACAGGCCTCTGGTACTAGCTGTGTGACCTTGGTCAAGTGATTCCACCTGTTTGAGCTTCCAATGTCATCTTCCACAAAATAGGTGCAGTGATCAAATGTGGTGGTGCAAGGCCTATAATCTAGGAGGCTGAGATAGAAGGATCACAAGTTCAAGACCAGCCTGGGCAACTTAGTGAGAGATGCCTGACTCAAAAAAATAAACAAGGGCTGGAGTGGTGGCTCCGCATTTACTGCGCTTGCCCGGCATGCACAAGTACGTGAGTTCAAACCCTAGTACCACATACACAACGAAGTCTTGGAGCAACGAGAGCCACATGAAAAGCTAAATTAAAAATTCTCTCTCGCTCTCTTTCTCTCTGTCCCTCTTTCTTTCTTTTTTTTTCTTTTTTCTTTTTTATAGAGAAAGAGAGAAACAACTTTATTTAGTTTTTCACATGGCCTCAATTGCTCCAACACTCAGTTGTGTATGTGGTGCTGGGGTTTGAACCCGGGTCCTTGTGCTTGCCAGGCAAGTGGCGAAACCGCTGAGCCACCGCTCCAGCCCCACTGTCCCTCTTTCTTAAAAAAAAAAAAAAAAAAAAGAAGTCCTTAAAATAAATAAAAATGGCTGGGGATGTGACTCAGTGGTAAAGCACCCCTGGGTTCCAATTGATGGTAACACACACACACACACACACACACATACAAGAACAACAACATATATGAAACAACTTGAGCCTCAAAATGAGTAATGATCACATTGGTTTATAAAATTGAAGTAGAAGGGCTGGAGCGGTGGCTCAGTGGTTACAGCACTTGCCTGGCATGTGCAAAGACCATGGTTCAAACCCCAGCACCACATACACAA
>PVKS010034654.1:0-20700 GCA_004027875.1 Aplodontia rufa
GCCTCACCTGCACACCTGAGAGCATCCACCTGGGTGGATCAGGTGCTCTGGAGGGAGCTGCCTCACCTGCACACCTGAGAGCATCCACCTGGGTGGATCAGGTGCTCTGGAGGGAGCTCCTCACCTGCACACCTGAGAGCATCCACCTGGGTGGACCAAGCACTAACACATGTTCACCAGTGATGTGAGCACGCCTGTCGGTGCGTGCCCTGGGGTGCGTGTGTTCTCATGTGCGTGTGCATGTGCGTGCTCTCTTTCTGCGCAGCCGTTCCCTGTGATTGCAGATACTCTTGGACCGGAATCGACTGCACACCTAGCGGTGTGAGGTCCCAGCAGCTGATGCTGCTCAGGGCATGCTTGCTGGGCAGCAGGTGTGGCACCCAGCAGGTACGTGTCGGGATCTGAGTGGCCTGGGGGACTTTCTTCCATAAGGCAGCACTTGCACTGAGCAGCTGGCACCTTGGCCGCCCCCTCCTCCCCCGGGCTCACCTCCTCCCCCAGGCTGAACTTGGCCTTGTGCTGGGTACAGTGCGTCAGGAAAGCTCAGAAGCTGGACAGGAGTGGGAGCCATGCAGATGCCACCTGAATCCACTGCACCCAGTGAGCTTGCCTTCCCTCATAATCATGGTCCTGTTTAGGGCTTTCCTGCCCTAGAGAGACCCGGTCAGTGGCCACAACCAGCCCACTCCAGCTGGCAAGCGGGGCAGGCTTCCCTAGTTTGAAACCACACAGCAGTTTCTCCCTGCTGTCCCCCGCTGGCCCCTACGGGCCTCAGCCTCCAGCCCTGGGCTCCCTGCCTCCCTCCCCTCCCCTCTGCAGCCCCTCTCTCTGTTTCTTTCCCCCTTGGCTAACATAATATAAAGCATAAACGGATATGCAAAGGCACTTCCTGTTTTAATCGGGTTTGAGGAAAATATGTCTAACATGCCACTTTACCCAGGGATAAAATGTTTGACATTTACCAGGGCTGCAGGGAATCCTGTCTGACATCTCCATTTCTAAATGCCACTCCACATCCTCCATTTCTGAGTTTTAAAAGCACTTGTCCTACAAAGTGTTATCATTACTAAAAATATTAAGCCGAATCTTGGTTTGCAGTCACGTGCGATGTGCTGGGGTACATCACGGCTTGAGAGTGCAGGCGGTGGAGCTCTGCTCCTGGCAGCAGGTGGTGGGCGGACGAGACAGCCTGGCGGGGCACCCACCACCCTGTGCCAGCCTCCCGGGGTCAGCCTCCCAGGGCTCCTTGCTTCTCTTGGGCATTGCTCAGGGCAGTTGATGAGCAGGACCCAGGGCTTTAGGACACATCTGTGCAGGAAGGACGGAGGTCAGCTTGTTCCTCTTGGTGTTTGCATTTCCCCCCTGCTGTTCCAGGTGTGAGCCACCCATGGCACAGTGAGGTTGGTGGGAAGGACTGGGCCCAGAGAGCAGTCTTTGGGGTGGGATGTCATTTGTGTGCCCTCCGACTTGATTCCTGATCTGTGGGTTGAAGGACGGTGTCCTCTCCAATGCTCATGTTGGCACCTGGTCCCCAGTGCAGCGGCATCAAGAGGAGAGTCCTTGGATGGTGGAGGATAGTGCTCTTGCCCTTCTGTCCACCACCTGAGGAGGAGGACCAGCAGCAAGGCTCCTGGGTGGGAGCAGAGAGCAGCCTTCTCCAAGCACCCTCCTGTTGGTGTTGTGGACTCCAGCCTGGGGAGGGGCACATTTCTGTCACTTGAGTTTACCCATCCTCAGGTGTTTTGTTCTAGCAGCACAGATGCACTAAGACACTGGCATATGATTAACCGTTGCCCTTGATGCTCCCGGAAGTCAGGACTGAAGACAAACTCTTCTTTCCTAATAGCTGCCTCTTCTGAGCTACGTTTTGGTTTCGTGGGCTGTGCTGCCTGGACTTCTGGTCAGCGGCTTGGTTGGTGTTGAAGGAAGAGTCAAGCCAGGGGACCTTGGACTTGGCTCAGGTTTTCTAAGTCTAGATTCAGAGTCTCTCTGGCCTGCTGCCTCTTCCTTAAGGAGGTTCCCACTATTGGAGGGTTCAAATTCCTACTGGAAAGATGGGAAGGAATTGGGTGTGGTGGTGTGATCCCAGAGGCTCGGGAGGCTGAGGCAGGAGGATCGCATGTTCAAGTCAGCCTCAGCAACTTCGCAAGGTCCTGAGCAGCTTAGCGAGACCCCATCTCAAAATAAAAAGCAAAAGGGCTGGGGATGTTGCTCAGTGGTTGTGCATCCCTGAGAAAAAGGAAAAACAAAGAAATAAGGGTGCCCACATTGAAGGGACCAGGATTAAGTCAATCTGTCTTACAGGCACTGGGGACATGTAGGTCATGAGTCAGGGGAAGTTTCATATCGCGTTCAGAGGGAGTAGAGTGACCAGGTGATGCTGCAATGGGGGACAGGCCTGGTCCACAAGAGAGTGACAAGCAGCCTGGGCAGGGAAGAAGCCGAGCAGAAGATGCAGGTGTGAGGACACAAAGGCCGAGGCTAGGGACTCGTCCGCCCTGGCGGGGCTGTGCTGGGTTGCACTCAGGTAGCAGCAGGGGTAGGTCTTGAAAGAGATGGGGCAGCCCAGCCAACAGTGAGTAAGCACTCTTCATGATGGGATGCTCGGAGCGGGTACAGCACAGGCACCTGCACATGCCCAGACTACCTGGGCTCTGGAGATTTCTGTGGACCAGATTTAGATCCTTAGCTCTGATCCCTTGCAGATGAACTTGGCCCCGTGGAGATATTGATTGCACATAGCAATGCAGTAATATTGCTTTGGGAGGAGACCGTGTATGTGAGACGCAGGGGAGGTGTATGCGGAACGAGGTCGGGAAATGTGCCTTTATGGGACAGCAGATGGCATTGAAGGAGGGAACGAGACAGGGAGGCATCGACTGCAGCTGCCTCCCCGGCGTCTGCCTCCCAAGACTCTTGAGCAAATTCCGTCTGATTGCTCTCTCTCCAGCCCCTCGCCCAGATGAAGCGAGTGTGGAGCAGACTCTTCTGCTTAATGAGAATGTAAATTTCCAACTTTGTTGGAGGCAAGAGGCTGCAGGCTCGGCGTGTGCACGTTGGTAAGAGCACAGCTGTGACAAGAGCTGGGCTCTGCCTGTGCCCCCTCCACCACCCGCATCCCCCCAACAGGACCTGAGCAAGGCAGCCCCACCAGGAGGCTGATAAGGGCAGATCGCCACGACAGCAGGAGCCCAGCACTTCTGTGTTCAGGAGAGAGACCTCAGGGCCAGTCGTTCCACTTCCAGCTCAGAACCTGGGCTCCGATGGTGGCTGTCTGCTGAGTCTGCTCTACCACCATCGGAGGACGGAACCTTCAGCAATGTCCTGCCCACCATGCTGCCTGTGAGAACAGCAGCCCCACAGTCTCCAGTGTCGAGTGGGCACTTGCCAAGCAGTGCCTGGAGTGTGCCAGCCCCCAAAGCACCGTGCCATTGGCCATGGGGCACACTCACGCCCAAGGTCACGTGAAGGCACTGAGTGTGGGTGCCAGCGATCCCTGAGTGGCCATGGGGGTGCACTCATGCTCCAGGTCACACCAAGGCACTGAGTGTGGGCATCCAGCAATCCCTGAGTGGTTCTAGGAAGCAGCCTAAAGCACTGCCTGCACCTCTGTCCCAAGCTGTCATGTTTTTATGTTGTTAGACCAAACCTCCCGAGGTTCTTTTGAGGAGGAGGATTCTCCATCTCCCATAGCTCTGGGGTCCTCCAGCCTCCCAGTGAACACTGATGGTGCTCTGAGGGCTTTGGGTACAGGCAGCAGGCAGACCAGAGAAGCAGGAGGGTGCTGGTGGCCTGGAGCAGGTGCCTGGCCTTTCCTGCAGGACAGCCTCAGCTACCCCGTCCCTGCAGCTTTCTTGCCCTCTGCCCTTCAGGGTGCTCCCTAGAAAGTGGGACTCTGGGTGGCTTCTGGGTTGCCTTTTGTCCTGTTCAGGGCCCTCCTGGGGCTGGCTGTGCAGCAGGGCCTTGGCTTTTGCAGAAACCTGCATCCAGTGGCCTTAGCCAGATCCCAGAGAGTGGTGGTGATGCTGCCGTAACCAGGCCCTCGTGTCCCCCACGTCTGCTGTGTGCTGTGGCCCGCTGCACAGTCACCTTTAATCCTCACAAGCACTGTGTGCCATGATGCTATCCGTGTCTGAGGTGGATGGGAGGGGACAGGCCCAGGGGAGGACTCACCACCCTGCCGCCTCTTGCTGAGAGCCCAGGGGTGCCCTCCCAGAAGCACAGAGATGGGCACCCAAGGAGAAGTGGCCTGTGTGATCGTTCACTCAACAAAGGAGCGAGAGGAAAATAACTCAGTCTCTGGGGCTTTCCGGGGCTATGTGACTCCTTGGACGTATTTGTCCCTTTTCAAACCCATCCATAAGTACTCAGATTTGAGGGAACATTCCCTTTGAGCCTCTTGCTGTAGATTTCCCCTCCCCATTGGACAGAGCCTCTGAGTCTTCTGTGTCCCTTCCCGTCATGCTGATCACAGGGGACTCTCTGACCCTCCTGTACAATACCAGTGTTCCAGGCTCAAGGTGAGCACCTTCACGGGGTGGCAGGTTTTGAGTTAGGCTTCTAGAAATCATGGGGATGGCACGTTCATGGATGTCACTAGACCTGCAGGGCACAGTAAGAGTGACAGCGTGGTCACTGTGGGCCAATTCGTGTACGGTGGACCAGCCCAACCCAACCCCTTGGGCCGTGAGTCTTTGCTGACTCTTCAAGGCAGGGGCAGAGGCTGCTCCGGAGCTGGGGAGCACAGCAGCTGGGCAGTGTGACGCGACCACAGCAGCCAGGTGTTTCCCTGGCGGTGTCCTGCTGCCCTGCTGACCTGCTGACATCCCACCCCAGCTGCTTTGGAGGGAGGCCCACACCCTGCACTGACCTCTCCTGCCTTCTGACCCTCTGAACACTGCAGCACACACTCCTTCTAAATGTTCATTTGTAAATGAGTTTAGATTTACAGAAAAAATGCAGAAATAGCAACAAGTGTCCTCAGAGACCCTGGCCCAGCTCGCTGCTAGCGTCAGCCTCTTGCACAGCCACCGCATAGAGACCTAACCGGACACTAACACGGGGCCGTGCTGCTGACTCAAACCCAGACTTCATGTGATCTCTCCACTAGCATCACTTTGGGTTCCAGGACCTCACAGTGCGCGTGTTTCTGAAGCAGCATGTTCGTGGGCTCTGCAAAAAATAAATTCCCCTCACCCCTCGTGATTCCCAGCAATTGACGCAGCCCCCAGAATGTGGGTTACAGACACCTCGAGATGTAGGTGATCTGATCTCAGAATTTCAAGGGGAGGTTTAGCTTAGCACTGTAGAAAAGAAAATCACCTTTTAGCGGTCTCGGACTCCCTGGAATTTGCAAGACGACTCTTTGCCTGGTCACTGACATGTGTGTTATAACCTTGAGCTTTCCGTCCTGCTTTCGCGATGGCAAAACATGATGGGGGCCTTTACTTTCGTGGGGAAGTGGCAGTTCCCCGCGTCAACACAGACTTCACTCCGCAGTGACCGAGCCTCCCTTGTCAGAGGAGCACTTATATCCTTTTGTAGGGAGACACTGGGGACAGTAATAACCATGGCGCTGACAGCAAAGCTCCTGGTCTTATTTTAGAGAATAAAAAAGAAAATAGAGAGATATATACATTTTTTTCTTAAAGAAAATGAATTATTCTTTGAAAGTTAGTCAATCTCTTGGGGGCACAGTGTGGAAAATTAGATTTTAATGGCTTTGGAATTGAGGTTCCATGGGTCAATAGTAGTGGATACTTGAAGTAAAATGACAAATCTATTAGAAGAAAATCAAACATTTTATTGCTCATCATCACCGTGGTCGGAGGACAGTGAGGATTATCTTGGAGCCCTTTCTCCATCGAGGAGCCATCAGAAAAGGGCCACTTCTGGCTCGGGGTTTTGAAATCCGTGGGAGAGGGTCGTTACTGGGTTTTTCAGACTCTCCCTGAGTCGTGGAAAGTTTTCAGGGTCCTGGTCTGAAGGTGAGATGGGTGCTGCATGTGCATTTAATCCAGCACTAAGTGTCCTTTCCACCATCCGTCCTGGTCGGTGGTGACTTGGCCGTGGGATCTAAATTTGAGGCGCGAAGCTCTTACACTTCCTGTGGGCTATGGGGTTGGCGAAGCTGCCGTCTGCAGAGTCAGGCCTGGTTTTTGTCTTGCATCTGTGACTTGGAATCTGATATTTTAACCATTTCACGGAAATCAGCACAATGCATGGTCGCCGTCCTTCGATCCTGCCTTTCTTGATTCCTTTGATGGCGCTGATTCTGTGCATACCGGGAGCCAAGTGCTGTTCTGGGTGGGCTGGGGATATGCGCACAGACCCTTCCGGGTAGACCTGATGGTCTAGGAAGAGAGACAGACACAAATAAAAGCGCTCACACTGGCCTTCTTGGTTCCAGATGGGACCCAGGATACAGGAAAGCAGCACACATAATAGAAGGGCGTCCGGCCTCAGAAACCAGCAGCGCAAGGGGTGGCTGGGGCTCTGATGATCACCCTGGGAAGAAGAAGCTGTCACCCACGTCCCTGATGAGCAGACGGAGGAGCGGAGAGGCCAGCTGGCCATTCCCACAGCACAGCTAACTGGAGACAAGGCAGGCAGCTTCCACCATCTGCCCGGGCCATCCTCGCAGAAGGATGGTAAGGATCCTTCCTCAACTTCCTCTGCTGGGGACAATGAGGAGGAGGAAAAGCCAATTCCCAGGATGCTACAAAGCAGAAGGAGGTAGTGACTCTTGCAAGAGAAGCAGGGTGGGGTGCAGAAGCCCTCCTGAGGCTGCTCTCTTGCCTCTATCCTGGGCAAGGCAAGTCCCAGGCACCCTGGTATGCTGCCTGGGGGCCCTCTCTTCTCAGCCCTGGGGGCACCTGGCCCTCCCCTCTGCCGGCTGAATCTGTATTTCTGCCTTCTCTGCACTCCTTCTGACAACTGTCTGACACAAATCCAGTCACCCTGCTCTTAGGCTCCCAGGGAGGCTGCAAGCTGCTAAAATTTCCAGATCTTCTACTTCCCACCCCTCGTAGGAGTGTCCTGGGGCTGCTACAGCAAATTACCAAAAACTGTGATTTAGGAAAAACAAAAACTTCTCCCACAACTCTGGAGGGCAGAATTCCAAAATTAAGGTATTAGTAGGCCACTGTCTTTAGTCTCTGGGGGCAGATTTCCTGTGTCTTCCAGCATCCAGGGTCTCCTGGCCCTTCTGGCTGCAATCGGGTCTGTACCTCCACCTTCCCCTCTGCCTTGCGTGGGTCAGATCTTCCTCTGCCTCTGTGCACACATGGACACCCGAGAAACCCAGTGCCACCTTCCCATCCCAAGATCCCTCATCGGCATGCACCCCTGTTGGCCAAGAACCGTTCCCACAAGGCGACCTCATATGCTCTGGGAATTAGAAGCCAGAGTCTCAGTGGCCATCACTCAGCACCATGCAGCTGAGGGAACACTGTCCAGCCCTTTGCCCCTCCCTGGACATCCGTGGTCCACTCCACCACCTCCCTTCTTACCTCTGCTCTCCACCTTGCTGTTGCCTGGGTCTGCGATGCCCTTCCCTATTTCCACTTTTAAGTCCTTTACCCACCTCTAAACCCAGCCAGGTCACCCCACTCCCACACAGATCCCAGCTCTGAATCATCCCTTCCCCAAAGATTCAGGGCAGGGGCCACCCTGCTCACACTTTGTGGGGACCCCAAGTCCTGCTGCTGACCCACAGGCTGGGGGGATCCGGAAGGGCATGAGGTGGGCCAGGAGGTGCCCAGGAAGCCAAGGCGAGGACCCAGGGCACAGGGCTTGACACATAGTGCAGAGCCGAGCCGGGAGGCTTCCACAGTGGCCCGACTTGTTTTGGATAAATTGGAATAAAAGAATACTTCTGCCCTATGCTGAGGGCAAAGCGGCAGTGAGGTGAACAGGAGGAAGCGGGAGGCCGTGCACACACCAGGCTGGTGCCCAGATGAGGATCGCAGACACCATCCAGAGGGAGGGAAGAGCAGATCTGGCCAGGTCACCGGCATGTCATGGTCCTGACTGCCCCAGAGGAGGTGCTTCAGAAGTGCTGAGCTCAGTGGGCGCAGCTGCACCCCCCGGGGGATCTAGTGGGATTGCTTGCTGCGTGCGGACCTGAAAGTGTCCATCCTCCCTCCGCTTCTTCAACGCCCGCCTCTGTTTTATGAAACAGAAACCGGTCCCGCTTGTTCTTATAACATTGGAAGATGGATTTTGAAGTGGGCTGACATCTAGAAATGGAAATCTTGAGTTCCCTGCTTTCACCCAGACATTCCTTATGCTGGAAAACTTCCGCTGTTTGGGAGGCCCCTTCCCCAGATGGAGGCCCCTCCTCTGGATCGAGGATTGAGGCCGGTTCCATGGTCCACACAGTGGTCAAACTGGTGCTGCAGACCACACAGGTTGTGAAGACAGCCTGTTCCTTCCCCCTAGCTCCGTAACCCCCTCCCATCCCCGCAGATCAAGTCTGATGACCCCAGCTAGGAGTCTCTCAGACAAGGAGCAGTGGTCTGAATGCGTCAGGAGCACTTCATGTGTTGAAAGCAGTAATCCTCACGGCCACGTTTTGATGGCGGTGCGGGCTTTGGGAGGCAGCTGTGAGGACTCTGCCCTGGGAAGGGGTTAATCTACAAATGGATTGAGGGAGGGCTTTGCTGAGAAGGGAGCTCCCTCTGGCTGCTGCCCCTCTGCTGAGAAGGAAGGAGTACCTTCCTGCATGCCACGCAGGCGCCACACTCCAGAACCTTAAGCTAAACAATCCTCTATCCTTTATCAGCTCTCAGTGTCGGGCATTTTGTTATAGCAACAGAGAGTTGGCTAAGACACAAGGTATCTTTGTCCTAGATTCCACCACTGCCTGGAAGTGGGTTTGGGATTTCAGCAGCTCTGCCCTGTGTTGGAAGCCATGATTGTCCCTCCACACTCTGCCCACCTCTCAGTCTAAGGCCAAACCTGCTTTTGAATCTGAAAATTGCCTCTGCCCAGACTGCTGGAGGGTGCTAAGCAACAGAACCCTGGCAAGCATTCAACTAACATATTGTCTTTTCCTGCACCGAAGATGTTAACCTGGAGGCCCTGACTTAGGTCCGAGAAGAGACGCTGATTGTGAATAATGAATTATCCGAATGGGCGCTCAACGAAGAGAGCCCAGGGCTGTGCCCTCCCCTGGAAGGTAGGTACAGGCTCTGGAAGGAAGCGGCAGGTTCCTCCGACCTCCCTCCTTCTCTTTCTTTTACTAATTAAAACACAGCTAATGCCAATTAAACACCACCAAGAGCTATTATTGCTTTTCTGTTTATCCACAGACCCGGGTAATGCAGAGAAATGAACTGGAAACTCCACTCGCTTGGCAATTCCATCCCTGGAACCTGAGCTGCGTGCTTCCCTGGGAGACATCCCTGGTGCTGGGGAACAGGCTGGCGGTCCTGGGGTGCTGCTCTAGCAGTTCAGTAGAGGAAGGACTGCCCAGGCAGGGTGGCTTTCACTCACAGGTTGACGGGCTCCCCAGGCCAGCAGGTGACAGCAGCCGTCGCCTAAGCTAGCGGAGCTACAGGCTTCCAAAGTCTCTCCTCTGTGCACCTGTGATACGGAGGTGTTGCACAGGTCCCATCAAGGGGAACCTGGACAGGGCCCCAGGATGCATGGGCATATCAGCGCAGTCCCCATCACCTCTGTGCATGTGTCCTTGCAAGCCAGGTTGACAGACAGGTCACCTGTACCTGCATCATTCTCCTTATGACCAAGCAAGTTCGTGCTCCCCAAACATCTAAGGACTCTCAGGTGACCGTTTCTTCTCATCTTTTGAGCGAAGGGGAGCATTCTTGACTCTACTTGGGAAACCAGCCATAGGAGAAGCCCCAGCCCAGAGAGGATGTCAGCTCAGCAGTTAATTAGGTCCCAGTCCCCATCACTAGATGCCTGAGCTTGTCGCTTCCTCTTAAAGAGCAGACAGTATTGACACCTAACTCAGATGTACTGCAAGGATCAACATCATCAATGTGTCAAAGACTTTGCTTGGTGCCTGGCACAGAGGAGGCTCAAAAATGCCAGTCAAAGCCATTGTTCACAGCCAGGTGCTGCCTGGGAGAACCGGCTCATCCAATGCAGGCGCAAAGAGGGGGCAGTTCTTTTGGGTCTAACAACCCTGGCTGCACATCAGAGCTGCCTGGAGCAGGCTGAGAACCCTGACTCCTGGACCACACCCACCCAAAGACATCAGAACTTCTGGGTGCTCAAATTCAGAGGGACTGCTTTTTTTTTTTTTTTTTTTTTTTTTAAGAGACACAGGGAGAAAGAAAAGAGAGAATCAACTTCATTTGTTTCTTGGACACTTAGTTGTGTATGTGGTTCTGCGGTCTGAACCTGGATCCTCTCACATGGCAGGCAAGGGTTCCAACTGCTGAGCTACTGCTCCAGCCCCAGAGGGACTGCTTTTTACCAGAATCCTCTCCCTCCCCAGCACCCAGCAAGGCCAGTGTTCTCCGGGGGCAGTGCATGAAGCATGGGTTTGGACTGACCATCTGTGTCCCCTCTTCATGTGTTGAGGCCCTGGCCTCAGCTGTAATGGTACTGGAGGAGGGCCTTGGGGAGATAATTAGGTTTAGACAAGATCATGAGCTGAACAGGCCAGGAATTGTGTGTCTATGAAAAGGAAAAGACTAGCTCTCTCTCTGTGCATCATGGGAAGGCTGTCTGGAAGCCCAAGAGGAAGCCCTCACGAGATCCGAATTATCCAGCACCTTGGCCTTCTACTTCCGGCCTCCGGAATGGTGGGAGATAAATGTCTGCTGTTTAAGCCTCCCAGCCTGTGGTATTTGCTCTGGCAGACTTAGCAGAGGAAGATAAAACACAAGAAGGTCGATGAAGATCATCAGGCCACTGGCATTTTAGAAGCCTTCTGAAAAAGTCCACAGAACTGGGTGTGACATCATCCACCAGGCAGATTGGCTATAGCTACGGAATCAGTCCCCTTGATGTCCAGCACGGGTCCAGGTCTCAGGTGCTGCCCAACAAGAGTTTCACAGATGCCCCGTGAGACCTCTATTGCGTGAGCTGCCCCAAAAGGCGTGTGGGAGCCCAGGCTCAGGCAGGGAGCAGCACAGCCTCCCCATCTCCATGGTTTGTGCTTCAGAACAAAAGGACCACACTGTGTGTGTAAATCCTGATTTTAGGAAATGTGACGGGAAGCCCAGCTCTTTAAATAGCTGCACATGCGACAAACACTTCTCACATCGTGCAGACACAGGTGAGCTGCAGAGCTATGAGGACCCAATGAGATCAGAGTCCAGGCCCACACCGGCCTTCCCACCCACTTCCTGCCCAGAGTCTTCCTAAGAAGGCCAGAGTTGATTCAGACCAGTGAGTGGTGGTGTATGGACACAGGTTAAAAGCCTGCAGGCAAAGGCCCTGGGTCAGGATGCCCTCTGTGTGTCCCTGAGTGTGGCATGGCCTTCATGTGGAAGCCGCCTTGTGAGCAGGTAGGTGTTGGTCCACCCCAGGTAGGTCCAGCATGGTGATGTTGGTCCACTCCAGGTAGGTCCAGCTGGGTGTTGGTCTAGCCCAGGTAGGTCCAGCTGGGTGTTGGTCTAGCCCAGGTAGATCTAGCTGGGTATCCTTGATCCAGCTCAGGTAGGTCCAGCTGGGTGTTGTTCATCCCTGGCCAGACTCTGAGGGTCATAAAAGGATGTACAGTTCTTCACGAATATATGTAAAAATTGATTGCCCACTCATGAGAAGCCCATGATTGTAGGTAGGGTTTCCTTTTTATAAGGACAAATATCCTCTTCTAATAAATGAAGCTTGTAAGATCCGGGAAGACAAGGAGGTCTCACAGGCTATCCTGTTCTCCGGGAACTGCCTGGACCCAGGTGCTAGAAAGACCAAGGCCTAATCCTCAACTCTGGGAAGCAGTGCTGTGGTTGGTTAGCGATACTGTCACGGGCAAAAGCTGAAAGACCTGTCCAGGTGGGGATGCACCAGACATGGGCAATGAGTAATCACCCCCTAGACTTCTACTTATCAGAAACCACACCCTGACCTGGAAAGAAGTCTCTGTAATTTCAGACAAACCAAGCTTAGGGAGCCTCCCATCTTCCAGAAAGCTCCTCCTGCTAACCCAAGCCCACTACTGGGGAACATCCAGTGACCCAGGGATCAACAGGGTGCTCAGGGCACCTTCAGGACACTTGAGTGTTGAGTAAGAGCAGGGAGCCCAGGGTAAGCCAGAAGCTACATGGAAAACCAGAAGCTACCGGAAGTTGGGCTGCAGAGGAGGACAGGGTGGTGGGCTGAGCCCTGGCGGTAGGGTGATATACTTAAGACAAAGCAACACGCCAGCCTGCATCTGCCTCCTCCCACGGCGTCTCCTGTAGCAGGAAGTGCTTCCGCTGTAGACAGTAAGCTGCCTTCTTATAACTGGGGTGAATCAACGTCCTCCAATCCATGCTGAGAAAAGACGCTGCTAATGGCTGACTCAGCTCCAAATGGCAGGTGACAGACACAGGTCTGAAGAGCAGATCTCGCTGAGTCCTTGGTGGACAGGGCAGCCGAATGCAAGATGCACACTCAGGTGAGCATGTGGGGCTGGTGTGGCTCTGTCGCAAGGGCGTGGGTTGCCAGCGAGTGGTGGCTTTGCCTTGTGGCTGCCTGGCTCTGGAGGCCCTTGAGGGTGACATTCCTCAAGAAAGGAGAGTGTCCAGGGAGGGAGGACAGCTTCAGTGATAGGAACCTCCTGAACAGCGCCTGCAGAAGGAACCGTGAGAGCCCCTGGCCCTTGGCAGGGCTGCTCTGTCAGCGTCTGTGTTCCGCAGCGACACAGCTTGCACAGCCCTTTTCGTCCTGTTTTGAGATTTGGGAGTCAAAGGGAACTGCTCCATTTCAAGGTCATTTCCACAGTGAGGGATGGGACTGGAGGTACTCAGACTCCAGAGCCACATCCTCACATTGCTCCCTGCTGCCTCCCTCAGGACACAGAAGACAGCAGCCCTGCTGGTCGGGTTTGTCTGGGATTCTCCAGCATCCTGGAGGCCAAGCCTCCCTTCTTACAGAGGGACGTCTGCATCCCAGGGCCAAAACTGATGCCCATCCCTGTGCCCAGAGAGCCCAGATGCAGAGCTCATCCTGCCTTGGAAGACTCAGGCTGCTGCCCAAATCCACGTCAGCAGCGTCTCCTTCTTCCAAGCCTGGTCAGTAGAGATGAGGAGAGAGGTGGTCAGGGTCCTACTGTGCACCCTCGCCCACTGCTCTTCCATACGCACCTGGCACTTCCATGGTCCCCCAAGGACGATGCCCACCCAGATGTCAAATGCCATGACCTTCAAGCCATCAGTTTCTCCCCATCACCTGGGCTGCCAGGTAATTTATGTTTTATTTAAATCAAGTCACTTTTTCTAACTTGCAGACTCTTAGGAAATAAAAATTCAATCTTAGACAGTATTAAGCTGAATGAACTATAGAAGTAACCATGAAATGAAAAGTCAATGCTATTAAGTTCTGGTGCTGTTCAGCCTGTGAGTGGCTCTCTGTTCAGCCGGGAGGCCAGCAGAAGGGGAAGTCTGTTCAGAAGAATCAGCGTGGGACTCAGTGTCCTCCACGGTGTGGAGAGGGTGGGAGAAGAGGCGGCAGCTTCCTTACGGCACGATGCTGTGCTCTCCAGGTCTCTGTGCCTCCACAGAGCTCCTTGATGTCCACTTACCATCTCTAAGACAGCACCCTGGGTGGACACCCAGGTTTGTGGACAACCACCCAGGAAAGCCTTTGGTCTTGGATGAAACTTTAGGGGTGGTGGTGGAAACATGAGTCTCAGCCCTTGCCACACAGCCTGGGAGTCAGAAGCCACCTTCCTGTTAGAAGTAGGAACGGTCATGCTGCCCCAGTTCCTCTCAAGTTGATCTGGAGTCGTTCTGCTCACTGGAGGCCCTGTCCCAAGATGTCACAGGATCTTGGGGTTTGGAGGCCACACAGTGGCCCCTTGTTTATGACAGGAGGAGAAGACCTATGGATCAAAGGCAAAAGCCCTCCCCCCAGGCAAATCTGGCCCAGGACAGGGGCCTCACAGGGCTAAAGGACTGGGGACAGCAGACGGCACCTGTGCAGTTTAGGGACGAAGGGCAGCTGCTGAAGGCCAGGCTCTTGGGCATCCCTAGTTGGCATGATGCTCCCAGGCTCCTGGCAATGCAGGCCCTTGACCTAATTCAGCACCCAGTGCCGATGCCCAGGAGGAGCAAAGGGAGACACTTTCCTACCTGCCAGCCTCATTAATTTCATTGTGATCACTCATTAAATAGATTTGTTTGCACTGGGCCATGTTGCCCATCTCACCCTAATTACACAGAGGTGCAAAACCAGCCTGTGGGCTGGCTGAAGACGGCACCGTCATCTGTCACTCTCACCACGGCTCGCGTACCATTTGGCCTTTGGTGGTCACCTGTGCCTCTCGCCAGAGTCGCAGGTCCCTGCCCTGTGGGCTTTGTTTACATGGGGTGAGGGTGTAATTGTGCTCCCACCCCAACTAGAGCTCATTGCCATGAACTGATGCCGTGAGCGCCTGGCACAGGTGAGGGCGGCGGCCTGCTTGGGAGCGCTGTGCTCCTCTGACCTCATGTCTATTCGTGAGCTAATCACCCGTAAGGTGATAAATGCAGATTTGACAGAGCGTCTGTTGAAGGTTCCCCCTCACTGCCTCCCTGTACAGTGCAGGCCAGCAGCATCCCCTTCTTATGGGCAAGGAAATGGACCCAGGGGTGCAGGGTGCACCCAAGGCCTGCAGGTAGTGCCCGAGATGGAGCTGACACCCCTGCCTAGGAGCGACCCAGCGGAGGCATATTCAGCCCTTTGGCCTCAGGTTCCGTACTAATTGCAGGGAGCTGTAGGATTATCACAGATGTCTGCGATCCAGAGTTCATAGCTGAGAAGGGAGAGGCGGCTGGGAGATACCGGTGAGGCTCCAGGTGCATGCCCCTCCCTTGTGGGTGTACTGAACCTCGGGCGAGATCTGAGCTGAGGGCCCAGCACCTGAGCAGGTGCCGTGCACCACATTCCTGTGGTCCAGCTCACGTCGGCCCTTGATGGGTCCAGTGGGGACGCTGATGGTGGGCTCCTGCCTGTTCCCGCTCCCCGGAGTCTCCTCTGGCCTCCGGGGAGATGAGACCGATGCTTTCGCACATTGAATTATGCCAACCGTACACATTCCATTAATTTATGGAAATGTCAGATTGCTTCAACTATTATCCTGAACTTCTGTCCTCTAATAAATGGCTTCATTTCCTCCCAAGGATAAAGCACTCTGGTATTTTCAGCTGACCAATTGGGCTGGGGCACACTAATGCTTTCCATTCCTCGGAGGACACATACTTCACCAGGAGGACTCTGGGGTAATGACACCCAGGGCCCATTTCTAATGACTGTCACGGTCCTGGCAAAGCACATTCCATAGATCAAGCCTCTCGCCCAGCTGGGTGCATCCTCTGGGACAATGAATGACCTTATCTCCAGGGCCTTCCTCTGCTTGTGACTTGGGGAGAAATAGCTCCCAGGAGATTCGAGGTCAAGAAGAGGTCAAGAACGGCCCCAAAGGTGGGGAAATGGTCTAACACCCTAAAATATCAAAACAAGCAAGTCTGCATGGACTTAGCCAGGGGTGCTCACCTGGGAGCAGAAGGCTGCTTTGGGGACAGGAGAGTCACGTGTGAGCCTGCAAACCTAAGGTTCTATCCATCCTTTGAGATTCATTTTTTTCTGAAATTTTGGGGAGATCCCCCAAACATATAAGTGCAAGTCCCCAAAGACCTGGCTCTGGTGTGGAGAGAGGAATGCCAGACGGATAGGAAGCGCTATGAAGTGTGGGGAGCTTGGAGGGAGGAGGAATCACCAGAGGGCAACCCATGCTGTCCCCAGACCCCATGCATCCCAGGAACGAAGGAGCAAGGTCCTCCATTTTCATCTGTGGCACCAGGGAGAAGATTGGCTCCGTGCCAGCCTCTGCCACAGAAGCCTGGGGAGCTTTCGGGAGACCCTAGGTATAAGCCCACCCCCATCCCAATTGACCAGTGCCCCGATATGGTGGTCCCATGGCCACCAAAGGGTTGGGCTCCTCCCTGCAATGTGGCATTCTCCTGGGAGTTTGAATTGCAGACACCTGGGCCTTGTCTATCCTGCCCTCTGGACCTGGAGCCAGGTGACTTCCCGCGGGGTCTTGGTTATTTTGATGTCTGTGAAAGGTAAATTGTGGGTGTAAGTACATTAGATGGGAGCTCGGGCAGGCGGGCTGCATAAAAGCAGGGGAAGGCGAAGGTGAGGGAGGCCTTCCCAGTGCTGGGGTCAGATGGGTCCCCAAGGGAGTGACCCACGGCTGGATTGAGGAGGGAAAGGCAGCCTCTTTCTTGTCCCAGCCAGAGGCTGTGCAAATTAACACAGAAGACAGAGGGTAACTGGATGAAGCTCTGGGTCCTTTAGGAAGCCAGGCTCTCTTCCCACTTAGCTGCAGGCTTGGGGGCCAGCAGATAGTGCCTTCTAAGGCAAAGCTGGCCCTAAGTCGGGGGGACTGGGGGGCGGAGGGGAGAAGCTGCTACCCACCCTGCTGCCCAGTGCCTGGACACAGATGTGGGCAAGGCTCTCCCAGTAGTGTCCACTTGGCCTCCGGCCTTGCCTCCGTCCCCCCATGGGGAGCCCCAAGTAGGAGGGACTCTCAGCAGACCAGCAGGAACTCACCTGTCTTGTGAATGGTGAATTTTACGTTTAATCTGTGAACTAATAGCGAAAGCTGCCTTTACCAGGTTTTCTTGCCTTGACCTCTGGTTCAGAGAGTGGTGGGCCCCCTCCCCAAGCCTGTTCAAGATGGCAGGGCAGGTGAGGAGGGGGCAAAGGCTCTCTGAGCATCGGTGGCTGCTTCTCATCTCTCCTGATTCACCGTTAGTTTTTTCCACAAGAGGACCTGAGCACGGCAACAGCATGAGTAGCCAGAGACACATACATATATATACACCAGGGGCTGACCCAAGAGTGCTCAGCCACCGAGCCACGTCCTTCGCCTTATTTTATTTTAAAATGGGGTCTTGCTAAATTGCTGAGGCTGGTTTCAAACTTGCAATCCTCCTGCTTCAGCCTCCTGAGTCGCTGGGATTACAGGTTTGCACCACCACACCCAGCCAGACATATTTTTGGTCAAGAATGTCTAGAGGACAGGCTGCATCTTTTGCCTGGCAGGTACAGAGACAGGTGTGGCCTGGCATTCTTGCAGATGATCAGGTGAGATCATCTGCCCTCCTCCTTCCCCCAGATGATACAGAAACTTTAAGAGTAATATGCCTTGAAGAGGAATAAATAAATCAGTGGGCTGATAAACTAATGGGCTGGAATCATTCACCACCGTGCCTGGGGTCCCATTCTGGGCTTGATGGAGAGCTGGCGGAAGCTGCCATTGTTGTAGGGAATTAAGAATGAGCTCGTTAGCTGGGCGATTTAGGCCATTCATATTAAGATTATGACTTCCCAGACTCTGCAGCAAAGGAACTGGGCTCTCTTGGCTCATTTTTCCTGATTCTTATCTGGTCTTGATAAAGACATCCAGAGTGTGACTTATGGTGTGGGGACAATGATAGGAAATGATTTTCTCAACAGTGGTAAGTGAATATGGTCTATAAGAAAAATACTCTGGGTTGTGTTTACTTGCGGAAATAAATCTCTGCTTGCCCACATCCTTCTTCTCTGTTCTGTCAAAAGAGAACTCACTTTCTGTCTCATTGTCCTCAAGTTTGCCACCGACTCCTAACCTCCCCGGGTAGAAGCTGATGAGAAACAGACTTCCGGCCCGGCTTAACCCATTCCAGCCTGCGTGTCACCTGGGAGAGGAAGGCCCGGCTTGCCTGCACTAGAGCTGTGCCCCTGCAGCCCTGGGTTCCCCTGATGAGTCTCTGGGTCCCTGTGAGCCCCAGGGGAGCAGAGGTTGGCTGGCAACTCTAGGTGTCAGCCTGGGGCCTCTGAACCCTGCCATGGTCCCTAAGTAGGCAGCCCACAGACTTCAGGCCAGATCTAAAAGGCACAGAGTGTGAGAACAAAGGGTTCACTGGAGCCATAACATGGCTGGCCACAGGGAAGCGCGATTCCTAGACCTGAAGAGCTCCTGCAGGTGCTCCAAGGGGGTCTGGTTTTGTATATTGAAAACAAAACAAAAAATTAAAAATTAAAAAAGAAGAACAAGGACGAGGAGGAGAGGCGGAACGGTGGTTAGCACGCCGTCCCGCAGCAGGGTGTCCCTGGCCTTCGGTCACTTTGTTTTATGTGCAGGTAAGTGCTGCTGTGAGCAGCTCACGAAAGTCCGGTGGCCTGTGTTCAGAACAGCGCTTGGCCTTAAATGTAAAAGGACTTGGGTAAGCGCAGAGGGGAGAGCAGACTGGAAAGTCACCAGCAGCCAACAGCAATGGGATGATCCGCAGCCCCTTGACAAGCAGGAGGTGGGAGCAGAGGGGTCAGACCTGCCCAGCTGCCAGGCTCCCAAAGCGCTCGGTCCAAGGGACCTTCCCTGCTTCCACCTCCTCCGCTTTCCCTACCAAGCCATGCGCACTCCTGTTTCCAAGCCCTCTGCGCCTGTTCCGCCCACCCGCGTCTTCAACCTCCTTTTCAAATAGAAGCATGAGATGGACTGGGGCTGTTTTCATACCCGGCTTTGCACCGCCATGGGGTCCTTTCCAGCTGTAGTGGCAAAATAGAGATGGCTCCTGGGCTCCTCCTGACCTGCACTGAGGAAATGAGGGAAGAACCTGGCCAGAGCTGCAGGAAGAATAAACGCCCTGCCTGGGGCCCCTACACCCTGCCTGGGGCCCCTGCGCCCTGCTGCTCCTGCCCAAGTCCTGCACAGAGGCCTCCCCTGGCCTGGAGGGAAGGAACAGTTCTCCCCAGCGACTTGACTCACAGAACCTACAGCCTTCTGGAAAAATCACTTCTATCTGACACTGAAAGTTTTCTTTTTCAGCAAAGGGGTTCAGCACCGGCTGGCAGGTCTGGGGGGTCAATTTCCCGGCCACCCTCACCAGCAGGACACAATCCCAGAGAGGCTGCAGAGTGGGAGCTGCTCCCCCCATGAGCACACGGGTGGGTCCCCTGCGTGAGGAAGCCCAGCTTGTGTCCAGGAATCCTCTGCGAAGGCACTGGGGCTCTGGTTCAGCTTCCTTCACGTGGGGTCCGGAAGCAGGAGGTCGCTTCCTATTCCCCCAGCTCCCAGAACCTTCCACCGGAAATGTGTAGAGATAGCGTTCGCTCTAAAGTCACTCACGGAATAAAGTTAGACTTCACTCAGGGGCCCAGAACCCTTCTGCAAGTTGTGTGAAAGTCCTTCAGAAGCTTCGGAGAATGCTTACCTCAGCTCTCAGGGAAGGGAAATACAAAGGAAGTCCCTTTAACCAACATTCACTTCTTCCCTGGCACGGATGGGGTGCAGTCTGCGGCAGGAGCCTGGGCTCTGACTTCAGTGTCCCTGGACTCCTTCTGGAGGGTGGCTCCTGGATTGGGCATGGTCTCTGGAATGTGGGAACCTTCCCTTTAGACTGTTCTATTGAAATCTCTAGCCCTGTGATTAATATGCAAATGACTCCTTCCAGTTACCTGGTACAGGACAACCTTTCTCTGCTAACATCTAAGATAATAAATAAAACACAGTTACTTCTTGACGTTAAAAAATGTGTGCTTAAAATAAATATTATCAAGATCTACAGAAAACACAATGAAGGGAAAAACTAAAACAACTAGCCTTGAAACCAAAAGCCTATAAATAGCCTGATAACAACTAAAGATGGGTACTTGGAGTCCCTCGCTTCACGGTTGTGATTTATTAGTTTTTACTTACAAGCCATTGCACTCGTCAGCTCAGGCTCCCATAGCAAAACACCATGGGCTGGGTACTTTAACAGCCGGAAAGCCTTTCTCTAAGTCCTTGATGCTGAAGACCCTGGTCAGGGTCCAGGAGAGTCAGAGGAGGAGGGGCATCTCAGCCTCTAGCTGGCTGCCTCCCTGGTGTCCTCGCGGGGTCCAGTGGAGTGGGGCCAGCTCTCTGGCGTTTCTTCTTAGGAGGGCACTGATCCCACCGAGGAGGCCCCAACCTCATGTCCTGATGGAAGCATCATTTCCCAGCTGCCATCAGATGAATTGTGGCCATGTGTATCCTAGACAGTGCTGTGAAGCCCGCAGGCAGGAGCTGGCCAGAGCAAAGGCACTCTTAGCAAGGCCAGGGGACACGTGGAGTGGGGACCTGTGTGTTACCCCAGCCCTTTCTCCAGGCTGCTCAGAGCTGTGCTGAGTGAGAGAGGCCAAGTGGCCTGCCAGGGAGGTGGCCATGGGCACAGCAGGGTGGGAGGGAGGGGAGGCTGGAGGGGCAGTGGGGCCTATCGCTGACAAGGGAGGCAGAGGACAGGAGCCCTTCTGCCTGGGGGCCGCTGCCCTGGCTTCTGGCTGCTCAGAGTCCTCTCTACAGCTAGGCCTCAGGCACCTCAAGCCCTCTCTTCTGAGACCACCACTACCTGCTCCTGGTGCAGCTTCTGGGAGCAGTTTGGAGGGTTACAGTCTGTACCCTCATCCAACCCGAGAAAGGCCACCACACTCAGGGACACCAAGCCATCTGGTCATCACAGTGTCACCACCCTGCAACACCCTATCCTCATCAGCCTCTGCCTGCCACCCCCAACATACAAAAAGGACCTCCCC